>JBBJLS010059203.1:0-12999 GCA_037577275.1 Bryconaethiops microstoma
CTGTTGAACTCCCTTCCTTCTCATCAAACACTCCAACATGTTTGCGTTTCAGGTGCTGGATCATTGCCGTGGTACTCGCGTTTTTTTCTGTTTATTTAGTGTGAAATGCTCCCACACCTTGGATGACTTGGGTCGCATGGATTTCTCTACCTCCATCTTTCCTCTACCTGTCTATGAAGCGCCGAACTCTGTAGCATCAGTGCGGGAGAGAGACCGAGAGTGTTCACTCCGCGCTCAACTAAAGTTTTTTAAAAAAAGAATCAAACGTCTCCGCGTCGTATAACAGAACGAATCGATTATGAAATTCGTCGCCAACTCTTTTAGTAATCGATTTTTATCGATTTAATCGATTCGCTGTTGCAGCCACACACACACATATACATACATACACATACACTTTCTATCTCACCTCAATATGTGCGATACTTTTACTATTCTTGACTTAACTGCGCGTCATTGTCCGTCCACAACTTCATGTTTGATGTCTGATGTTTATTGTCTTTACTGTCTGCACTTGTTTGCACCGTTAAGTAACCCACACAATTTCATTGTATGAGTAGCATCCTGCTTCAGTACATTGACAATAAAGGCATATCTTATATCTTAAAGGATAATGGTACGGTCTGAGGAAAAGGTAGGTAGCTCCTCACCGGAAGCAATGGAGATGATTTCTTTAACGATGGCGTCCTGAGCCTCCTCATACTCTCCCCTGCTTTTGGTGTAATCCTCATTCAAAGAGCTCAGCTTACTACAGACACAACACGTTTATCAGTATCACACACCAAGAGCATCAACAACTCATCATTACAACAATATCATTTGCAGTTTTCTTACTGAGTTCAAATAATTATGTGCAATAGTCTAACCTATATCAAAGTTAATACTTCTATTATTACTATGACTACAATATATCTACTACTTTTCACTCTATTACTTGCAATGACGAAGTCGGTATAGAGAACAACTCCAAACCACTTTTTGTGTTACTAGTAAACCACTTTACAGCAAGTTATTTATCTACAATATTTATACCCCAACATTGTGTACAGAGAATAGTGTATTTTGTACAACGTATTTAAGGATATTTTAAGTCTGACTTTTATTAAAACCTTTTTTTTTTTTTTCCATTGTTCCTGTCTGTGTCTGTGCAGTTGTAGCATAAGCAATTTCTTCCAAGACCATTAAAGTTTTCTGGATTCTAACAAGTGCATAAGGGGGACAAATAACTTTACACATTACAAAACTAGAGTGTTTACAACAAAACAAATGCTGCATCTGTAGAAGCTTCTGTATGCTGGGCAGAATACACTGAAGATACAGTCGAGCTTGAACACTAAGTCTATTTTACCTGTTGGTAAAGCGCACTCCGTTCTTCTGCACATCCAGAGTTGTGAACTTCTTATTGTTGCGCAGGTTCTTCTCCTCTTTGCAGGTGACACGAAAGAAGTAACCCATCTGTGCATTGGATTCCAGCTTCACCGTCTTTCCTGCATCCATACCTGCAGCACAGTCAGAGAAGACATGAGGGGCAAAAATACACAGACACAGAAAACACAGCTACAAGTGTCAACATACGGGGGTCCAAGCACGAATCAGCTCTATGAGGCCTAATGTTCCAAAACTAATGTTCCTTTTCACAGATAAAACAGACACACAACTGTCTGAATGTTACTGAATATTATTCACATTCTCCTCATCACTGCTGCTGCTATTTCATTTCATTGTCTTTTATGTCATTTTATTGCATTCATCATATTTTTGTGGCACAAAATCACTTCATGAATCATTTGCATTATTGATCTATTATATCTTTTACAGTTTTATTATTCTGTTGCATTATTGTGACTGTCTTTTAAAAAAATTCTCTATTGTCTTATCTTCAGCCCTCTTGTTGCACTGAGCATGCCCATGACAAAAGATAATTAAAGTTCTATCTTAGAGATCCCCCCCCCATACACAACGGCTGTTGATCAGGAGCTTTTAACAATTGTTAAACAAAATATATATACACACAATACAATGTGGGTCATATTTTGCATGCCTTATCTGAATCTCAGTCAATATACATGATTTAAATTCTGAGATTATCAGGTTAACTGTCAGAAATGGAAAGGTCACGTTTATTGACATATATGGACAATATGATGGGAAATTGTTGGATAAATCATAGGGACATTATTGAATGCTGTTTTCAATAACTGACGAAACGGATAAATGGATGAAAATGTTACTGATGTAATAAAAGCGGACGTAACCGTTAAATCACATTATTTGAGCCCATTTATGTCCACAAGTGAAATGGTGAGACATGCTTGTTATACTTGGTTAAAATGTTGAAAGAACAATGTTGCCCCCACATGTGACCAACTGTGACAGAATGTATTAGAGTAAGAATCCTTACATGTACTATTTAAATTTTGTTACATATCTAATTAAATCTAATTAACCAGCTGATAAAGGTCACTTACACAGCTCATGCCCAAATTCCCTGTTATAAAATGACTTAAAGATGCACAGTCCTATAATCAAGCTCAAAGATCAGCTTGATCATACATAAAAATGTCTTTGCCTCAAAAGGATTAGACAAAAAAGGATAGATTTTAAAACATTTTTAATAAATAAATAAACAAACAAATAAAAGCACTGCACTCTATAGGTGAATTTGGATTTTGCACAGGCCAATGAATCAGAAAAACCCAGAATCAGGTCTATATGCTCATGAGGTAGGAGGCTGCAGTGAGGCATCATGTCTAAAGACATCCAGTTTGGTCTGCACAATTTGTTTTAGTGCAGAAAAATTTGTGCTTCTGAGCAAAAACAATAAAGATAATTATAAATAAACAAAGAATGAAGCTTAAAGACAACTGCTCATTCTCACCTAGCTCACGAGCCGCACTGTTCAGAGCAGCCTGCATGCTCTTCTCCAGCCGGTCCATGTCCTCTCTCAGCTCACTCAGCGTGGGGTCGAACGAGGGCTTCACCAGAAACTCATGGTGCTCAATCTACAGAATTACCACCCGCATTAAGATCATCTCCAGCGGAACGCGATGTACAGGACCACAAGGACACAAACCACATTAACTGACCTGGTTCATGTCCAGGGTGGTTTCAATCATCTCCTGAAACTTAGAGAAGTCTGAGATAAGGTCGTTAAAGGGCGAAATGAACGCTGTGTTCAACAGGACCTGATGTTCTCCTGCAAGCAGAGAAAGGATGTTTTAATACATGGCAAAGCCCTTTAGCATAATGTACTTGTGGTCCAAAATGTTTTACTGAGGCTAGAATCAAGTTATGGTGATTCGCATCTCATTGTTAACTAAAGTGCTCAGGAAAATATTTCACCCTCTTTTTAACCACTTTCTTCACATTGAAGAAATAAAAGAAAATGAGTTCTGATCTCAATCACAAGGCATTCAGACGTGGCAAGGCCTCAAAACTGCCGTTTTTTGGTACTTCCAGTAATTTAACAGGCAGATACGGTTAGTGTTCAAGGTTAACAGCAGGAGCTTTTCCAAACAATACTGCAGTTAAAGTATTGCGCTGAATACATTGTTTACTGTTTACTACTGTTATTCATTTGTAGAGAAACAATAGAAAACACTGTATAAAATAACTACAAGGTGCATTTCCACGGGAAAATGTTACGTTTGATTGCATGGTTGCAATAAAACCAGTGTTTGGAGACACAGGCACTGGTTTTAGGGGCCTAAATAAATAAATAAATAAATAAATAAATAAATAAATAAATAGCTCCCCAGGCAGTCAGAACCGGGCACACTATCCGTTCCACCACTGGGGGGCACCCCAGCTCTTAAATCATTTATGGGAACGGCTGAGCGCGTAGCAGCATTTACCGGCTGATTATTTTTGATTCGTCTCACACACATTTTTAAAAAATATATATCTGACCTGAGCATTAGTGCCTGAAAGTCAGTTTTATGAGCATGTTGTGTGTTTTGCTCCATGTTTGTTTCTTTGCATTTAGTTTGTTCGCCTTTTGGCTTCCATACGCATCAGCGCCACCGCTTCTCTCACCACACCGATCTGAAACAGGGCTCGACCCTCACCTATCTCTCCTATTCACTACGGTCGAGACTCGACCACAAAAAATAGTTTTTTTTTTTTAAAAACAATCAATACTCAGACTCTGATCGATTAACGCAATACACCAGGATCACAAATATCACACGTATCAGGGATGGATTTAGAGCCCAAACCACTGAGTGACTTGCACAGAAGGAGTAAAGATTTGAAATCAATTCTGTACTGAACTCTGAGAGACAGCTACACTAATCAAACACCACTAGTCAAACAACATGAGGCCATTTTCCAAAGCAAAGCATGAAAAGAACACACATATACACTAATATCTAGGATTTATAAAAACTGCAATATGGATTACAGGCCGGTTTCTTACCCGTGTGCCTCTGCAGGGCCAGGATGAGACCGGGCAGCTGGCCCACAGCCTGGTAGACCCGGTAACAGTCCTGCAGGTTGGCGTTCTGCCTCTGGAGCTTCTTAGCCAGGCGGTTGAGGTCAGGGAAGCGTCGCAGCAGGTCCTCCTGACAGCTCTGCCTCAGCTCTGAATCCACCACAAAACTCTCCACAAGATCCAGCCTAACACACACACACAATTTTCGAATTTCCACAATACAATCAGAAACATTTACTGACTCCAGAGTAAACTGCTTATGTTACAACTGCACACAGACACACATGAACAATATAAAATGTACTCTGTACTAAAGACACTATGTTATATACACAAAATGCTGTGGTCAGTAAGAGAAGTGGCTATAAATATTATAGATAAATAAAACTACTGCTGAAGTAGTTTATAGTTAACACAAACAAGGGCTTTGTGTCTATTTTTACACATAATACAAGAAGCGACATTACTCGTAATAACGTTATCATACCTTAAGAAACTGCACAGCTGACTAGAAGCAGGTTAATTGCACAGGTTATTGTGAGAGACGGGGAGTCACACAATCTGTCTTACTATGTATCGGTGGAGTCCGAACTCTTTAGAGCTGGTTTTGTAACCTTTTCCAGCATGATGAGCAACAACCGCCCAATTTCTGAGGTCCTCAGTGATGTCCTTTGTTCGTGCCATGATACTTCCACAAACATGGTGTTAAGACTCTGATAAATCAGAGTTCTTTAAATAACAGAGTGCCCACTCACACCTGACTGTCATCCCATTGATTCAAAAGACCTGACTCTAATTTCCCCTTTTAATAAAGCTGCTAATCATAGAGATTCACATACTTATGCCACTGACAGACATGCAATATTGGATTTTCCTCAATAAATAAATGGCCAAGCGAAATACTTTTGTCTCCTTTATTTATCTGGGTTTTCTCTATATCTACTTTGAGGACTTGTGTGAAAATCTGATGATGGTTCAGGTCATATTTATTCAGAAACATTTCAAAAGGGTTCACAAACTTTAAAGCACCACTGTATCCATCTATGGACCAAATGTGTGAAAAAATAAATGCATTCTGAATCACAAATTTAGAACAGCTTTAGCGACAAAAATGAGGAAAACGGCATCGCTGACCATACACACTGCAGTCCAACGGCATCTGCTGTAAAACAACTCTGCATTCGTCTCATTTATGCTGCTAATGTCTTATGTTCAGTGACACAGAACATGCAGCAGCTTCATGTCAAGACATGGACAGTTTTTCTATAAATGGAAATGAAATGTTAAACACACCACCCTCACCCTAACAGATTTGCGCCGGATGACTTAAAAGCATACGTTCTCTGTGCATTATTACATTTGACTCTACAGACTACAGTTGATTTGTAGCTCAGTGCAGATCGAGCAGTGGGTTTCTGATATGATCTTGTATCATAATGGATCCTGTTAATGCATAGAATCCATAACGGATGAAGAAAGAATAAGTCCTAGATAAATAAAACCAATTCTGAACACAAGGTGGGGGGGGTAATGAGCTGAAACATCATAGTTGACTGGAGGACTCTTGGTGGGTTTGATTTTTTTCTGGCTTCATTATGAAGAACAGAATAAAATTCACTATACAGTTACTAATGAAACTAATGCAAAAAAATTCAGTCCCAGCTCAGCTGCAGGAGTACTTTAACGGCAGTCAGTCACTGGAGGACAAGGTAACTTCCCTGTCTTAGTTCATTAGGAGCAGTGGTTGCAATATACACAAAAACAGATAATTAGTATTTAGTAATTTAATTCATTAATTGATCTATTGAAATTGCAGTTTGAAGTGTTTTATTTACATCCTTAATTAAATCTACATTGTATTAGGAGATGTAATATGTTACAGTAGTTGTTGTAGTAACAACAATGGCTGCCATGGCAAAAAGGTATACTAATAAATTAACTGAAAACAAGAGACTAATAATGTAAATAAGATTCTTTAAATCAATATTTGATCAAAATTGCAAAACTTTATGGTGGTACCTTATTAAAAACATCTTCCAGATTATTTGGGCAGTGAAATTGTTGCCTTGTGTTACTTGGAGCAGAAGAACAAAGTAAAATATGCTTCACTGGTGTAAGCCTAAACATGAACAAAACGTAAATTTTCCCACTTACGGGACTAATAAATGTTTATCTTATGACACGTTTGTGAACTGGCAGTCTGAAAAAAGTCTAAATAAAAGGACTTGCATGCACACTTTGCATGAACATAAAGCAGAAACAAAACAATACATTTTCAAAATAGCTGCTCAAGGAGAAATTCTGTCCCTTCTGGGTTCATTCACACTTCTATAAAAAAGGTGAAGCATTAAGGAGGTTTAGAACACACGTGTAAACTTAAAGTTAGGTTAAAATAAGGTTCACCAAGTCATTTATAAATTCATGACTTGTAAAATAGTCGTGCACAGAGTACGCCTCACCTTTCCTCGATCTTGTTTTTGTCTATCAGAGGCTGTTTGAGCCACTGGTTGACGAGTCGCTGGCCTTGAGGAGTTCGACACTTGTTTAAAAGTCCCGATAAGGAATGGGTACCTGTAGGATCATCAGAGGAGCCCTGGGTGGAGGAAGATGCATCACTATTACTATTATTTCAGTTTAAAATGGATTCAAATGGACAGAAAAATTACAAATGTGTAAAAAACCAAACATTATGGGTACAACATGTATTAAAAAAATATTTAAAAAATGAATGACACACACATGGACAGGCTTCGAGAGCCCTGACCTGAAACAGGTTGAGAGCCTGAACGGCAGCGTTGTCCAGACGCATGTACTGGCTCAGGTCAAACGAGGTCATCTTGAAAGAACCAAAGTTGGCCTCGTCAGAAAGAAGATCCAGGTATTTTATGACAGCAGCCAAACAGGACACAGCAACCTGGGGGGTGGGGGACAAACAAAATAAACCAAAGTAAACTATATCTTTTATATTACATTGTGTAAGCTCTGCAGAGGTCAGTGTCAGACCGATTTAATAAAAAGAAAACCTTTATTTTATAGCATTTGTCTTGGGAGAAAAAAAAAACTAAACAAAAACAAAACAACAAACAATGACGATTTAAACGATTCAACTACCAAATCGAACATTTACAGTATTTCTGGCCACGTTATCTGCCTTGTGTTTTGATCACCTCTTTTGAAGTGTATTTTTGAGGTTAATTTCATTGTAAATTCTTAAATCATATACAGATCTCAGTTATAGCTCTGGTCATAATTCTGGATTTCTGAACGATTTGAAGCTTCCTACAATGGCTTGGATCCTGCGGAGACGCAGAAGGCATCTATGCACCATCACACAACAGAAACAAACATTTTTTTGCACCAGACAGTGCAGCACAGTTTGGTACCCATGAATATTTATACCTCTGGTCAAGTATCTGTGTCCATAGCTGTGTGATTAGTTTTATTCTGGCAAGCTAGTGTCCTAAGTGAGAGCTGTCTTGATTCAAGCCTGTAACGGCACCGACATTTTTGCTCGACCAATCAATGGTCCGCACTATTTCTAGCTCCACTCAGACATAACTTCTCACTCCGCTTGGTACTCGGGCAAAAACGGAAACCCAAGTTCTCAGATACAGTATGATGGAAATGACAAATATTCATGGTTTTGTGACCCTGGTGGCCTGTACTGCATCACTGAAAAAGGGCCCTTACACGCAAAAGTTGAAGTCTTACATCCACTCACCTGTTTCTCCATCTCTGGAAATGCAGCACTGGACACCGACTCTCCCTTACGAGGCTTCACCAAGCGGTTCAGATCCTGAACGGTATCTTTTGTGGTGAACTCTGTTTTCTTCCTGTCTGAGAGGAGAATCCCTCCACGCTGTATCACCTAAAGCATGAACAAACAAAATACATGGAATCTGGACAACAGTGGAGAACCTTATGGAACCTCCCCTCTGTAATCAGAATCCAGAAACTTCTGATGGGTGGGAGACTATAGAGTCTGACTGCAGTGGTCTGTGGTGTACAGTGCAGAACTGTATTCTGGTGAGTCTGTGCCTAAAAGTGGTCAGTAGTTACCTACGTAACTTCACACAGGTAAGAAGTAGAGACAGTAAACAGTTTAGACACATATGCAGTAAGGTCAGCTGTTACCTGTCTAACTTTAGCAGCATCTCCAGCCGCGTCCCCTCCAGGGAGCAAACACTCTTTGGGCCCAATCTGCACCAAGAGAGCTTCCAGGTTGGAGAACTGGTCATTATCAGGAAACTCACAGACACCCAAATCCCTGAGGGTACTGTCAACATAACCAACACCCACAACACGCTGTCCATCGCTTCCCATGCCCAGACGCACTCCCACCACTCCGGCAGCCCCTGCACCCAGGCCTCCACCAAACAGAATCTCCTCAAACTGAGTCAAGTTCCCTGGAGAAGCCTAAAGCAGACAAAGGGAAACAGTAACATACATGAAAAATACAGACATTTGCAAATAACATGAAAGCAGAATTACCAGGTAACCCATTCACATCACAATAAATTCAAATGGTTGGATTCTCTTTCATTCGAACTGTTTACAGACTTCTCATAAGTACTTGCAAATGCTATTCACTGTCTACTATGCACCTTATGTTACTTTACTTCTTTTACTACTATTTTACTATTTCATTCTACTGAGGTGAAAATGTAAGTGCTACATTATTATGTGTTTTTTCACCATGCAAATTCTGGGTCCAGTAAATTTCATGACTGGTAATGATCTTCCGTTATATTGTGGCCTAGTAGTGAGGGATATGGCCCTGCAATCAGAAGGTTGTGGGTTTGAATCCCAGGACTGCTAGTGGCACCGCAGAGGTACCACTGAGCAAAGTACCGTCCCCACACACCGCTCCCCGGGCGCTGTGTTCCTGGCTGCCCGCTGCTTCACTTGGTGAATGGGTTCAATACAGAGAAAGAATTGCATGCTGTGGTGTGTTTAACATGTGACAAACTGACACTTTACACTCACATACACTTACAGGACAAACTTGAAACTTGACAATGATTTGTATTAGTTTACGGTACCTTGAAGGCTATCTGCCAGTCATGATCTTTGCTACTCTTGCCGCCCGCCTTGTTCTTGTACACCTCCACCCGGTACTGCCTGACCAGCAGCAGGTCCCTCACAAACGACTCGAAGTTCATTTTACTGAGGACCACACCCTCCAGTCTCTTGCTACCTGAGCACAGCCAAAGCAAAAACAACGTGTTAAACAAAAAATGCAACACAGCAAAAAACTGAGTAATGTGTCATTTTTTAAAAAGAAAAACACTGAAAGTGCCAGTGCTGAAAAAACTGTGCTAAAAACTGTTAACTTTTAGATTCAAAGCACTGCTTGTAAAAGTTATATACTATATCATGGGCTGCTAACAGCTCTCTGGCTGCCTCATGTGTCAAACTGACATGTTTGTCTTGTCAAATGTTACATAGAGTTGATATGAATAACAGATTTATTTATGTGGACACAGTATGTGTGTATATACAAACCTGAGTGTGTGTGTGTGTGTATGATTGATAATATGTACACACACACATAGTGTATGTGCATATTCACATACACATTATATATGTGCATATGTACTCACTATATAGTATACACACACTCAGACGTGTATATTCAGATTCAAGATTAAAGAAGCTTCAATCTGAATATACACAACTGAGTGTGCATATATAGGGTATATACACACATTACATATTTTAATATATACACAGGTATACACATCTATATACGCACACATTTTACACTTTGTATAGATCATATGTACATATATAATAAACGGACAAAAGTATTGGGACGCCTGACCATTACACCAACAGGAACTTTGGAAGTATGGGTTCTAGGCAAACTTTGGAAAACAGCGGTGTCCCAATACTTTTATCCACATACTGTACATACATACACATATGTACGTGCACATTAATAGTGTGCACATATGACACATCTGTTCTTCTTATTACTAACTCACTTTTCCATTTGAACTCTGACACCTTACTCTACTTGCAGATTCAGATGAGGTTTGAGACAAAAACAGAGCTAAGCAGGCTGCTACAGCGATTTCTGCGCAACTTTTCAAACCCAAGCAAATCAAAAAGCTGCAGAAAATGTAGAAAGAGGAGCTTGTGGGACAGTTCAGACACACTGGTTCCACACAGAACCAGGCCGGACTCACCCGTGCCGAGGTGTTTGATCACCCCAGTGGTCTTGAAGACCTCCTTGGCCGCGAGGAGGGCATCCTTCCCGTGCACGGTGTAGTAGTCGTTGCGGTCGAACACCCTCACCGTGGTGTCCGGCTTCTCCGGCATGGAGCAGAAGAACTGGATGAAGCCGTTCTCGGACGCGCTGTCCATGGACAGGTTCTGCTTCGGCTGGACCGCCATGCTGGAATCTCCCGCCAACCCCAAGACAGGGGGCAGGGCTTTGGCTTCTTCTTCCTTTGATGTTCTGAACGCGGGAAATCACGGCACCTACAGCTCGGGCTCCACACCTGCACTTTAAAAAAACAATATTTACCTCATTATAGTTTATATAAAAACTTTCTGTTAAAGTCCATTTTTAAGAACCTTTAAAAAAAAGAAGCCACAATTCTATGAGATTTTATTTCTTGTTTCATTTTTATTATATATGTAAAAAATATTTCCTCTTTATTTGTTTGTCTATCTATCTATCTATCTATCTATCTATCTATCTATCTATCTATCTATCTATATATCTATCTATTTTTTTGTGTTTGTTTGTTTATTTAATGCTTTTCAGAACATAACATCTTCATGCCAGGGGTCCAGATGAAAAAAGCACAAATAAATAAACCAAAAAGTAAAGTTAACCAATGAGAAGATTAATCATAAATGACCATATTCGACAAATTATGCATGTTTTTTCTTTTCAGACAATGTTCAGACAATTGGGGAGCTCAGGACTTTTTATGAATGTGGTATTTTCCAAGCAGCAGCATGATTTAGACAGTTGATGTCAAGGTACAAGTTTATAAAAACTAAAAAGTATGCCAAAAATAAGACAGTTTGACAGACATTAAAAAGTGTTTTAAAAGGACTTTCGCACAGTGCTGTATATGACAGATATTCATTGAGAAAGATGGGCCGAACCCAAGCATGGAGGCAGAGCTGAAAGTGGGCCACAGTTGAGCTGACTGCATCACTGCTTTCTGATTGGTCGAAATGTCATTATAACATGGAAAGAGGACACTGTTTATTTACTGTCTGCACAAAAACAACAATGAAGACACAAACTAACACATGGGAACTGGATGAAGTTCAAGCTCGACTGTCTGTTTGGACTGAAGATAAATTTCAGTGTGAGTTTTCAACGACACTAACAAATTTATCTTTAATTCTGTGAGAAATGTGAAGATGATCCAAGACGTCACTAACAAGTTCTCTGGGTTCAGTTTTTATCACAGAATACCAAGAAACAATTAAATAATAAAAGGCCACAATAACAAAAGCGCCTCGGACAGTAAAACTTTCCGCTGGTTCGAATCTATGGACGCGTTTTTGGGACGACCGGCCATAAACTGTGGAGAGAATTGGGTCAGAAACTCCGATACCAGACTGAGTACTTCAGTACCATCACAGTACAGCATGGTTCCTGTAGACGAAAAAGTACCTTCTTGTACCTGTTTTTTTTTTACTAACAGCATCATAAGTGAAGACTCTACAACACTAAAAAACAAATGGAAACGTTTTTGCTGACAATGACTGTCTGGCTTTACATAGAATCAATATAACCAATGCAACAACACAAACCAATATTTATGAAAGTCTATATTTTTTTTCCGAAGGGAACCACTGCATGTGTCTAGCCCAGGGGTGTCAAGATCTGGTCCTGGAGGGCCGGTGTCCGGGCAGAGTTTGATGGTTCTCCTCCTCAAACACATTCACTAAACCTGAGAATTAACTGGCGGGCTGAACCAGGAGTTTCTGAGTAGGGAAATCATCAAAACGTGCTGTACCACGGCCCTCCAGGACTGGAGTTCGACACCCCTGGTCTAGCCCGACTAATCACCATTGGGGCCCCAGGTCTGCAGTCGCTGGGGCCCCATGCCAAAATGTCCTCGACTGGTTCGGCTGCTTTCGAATCTCCACGCGCTCCTCCCCCAGCCAAGGGCAACTGCTGTTTGCAGCTCCAGCTGAGATCATTGTTCCTGTTGTTGTGGACTAGAGCCTCTCAGCTACTTTTCCAACAAAGTCTACCTCTACTGACTCTTAACTGTACCAACTCTGTTAGCCATAGACGACCAATATGTCTAACACTGATTAAGTTCGCACACAACGGCCTTCTCTTATTAATTTTCTCCACAGAGACTCTCTCTCTCTCTCTCCAGGTGGACCAGAGGAGAATGGGTTTCCCTTTTGAGTCTTGGTTCCTCCCAAGGTTTCCAGCTTTAGGGAGTTTTTCCTCATCTCTGTCACTCACAACAGGCTTAGACCTGGATTCTGGGAAGCTGGTTTGTTCATGGCGTTTCGTGCCACTCAATCTTCATCTCAACATTTCCTGTTTTGAATTCCACTCTGTTACTGTAACACAC
>JBBJLS010059213.1:0-12999 GCA_037577275.1 Bryconaethiops microstoma
GTGTGTGTGTGTGTGTGTGTGTGTGTGTGTGTGTGTGTGTGTGTGTGTGTGTGTGTGTGCGCGTGTGTATGTGTGTGCGTGCACGTGTGCCCCTGACAACCTTATGTATGAAAATGTGTACGCGTGAGTGTGTGTGTATGTATCTGTGAGTGGATGTGTGTATGTGTACACGTATGTATAATTTTGTGGATGTTCATCTGTATGTGCGTGCACATATGTGTCTAACTGTCTATGTGTATCCCTATGTGTACAAGTGAGTGTGCATGTAGAGTCCAAGTTTGTCATGGAATGTTTCGTAATGAGGGCGAGGCGTCAAAACCACGTTGCCCCGACATCCCAAGGAGGGCGAGGAAGCCCAGCCGCACACCGTGGGAGAGGCCATGCACCGGCCCCAAGTGGCAGAGGGGGAGGACCCCAGACATGGGCCCCCTGTGAACGCGTGATAGATATTTTAAACAACGCCATTCTTCCAACTTTGTGAACACAGTTTGAGGAAGAACCTTTTCTATTCCAGCATGACAGTGCTCCAGTGCCAAAAGCAAGGTCCATAAAGACATGGCTGGATGAGTTCGTTGTGGAATAACTTGACTGGCCTGGATGGGGTTGAGTCCTGACCTCAACCCCATCCAACACCTTTGTGGTGAACTGGAATGGAGATTGCGAGCCAGACCTTCTCATCCAACATGCTGTACAGAATGAATTACACAAATTCCCACAGAAACACCCAAAAATCTTGAGGAAAGCCTTCCAAGAAGAGAGGAGGCTGTTATAGCTGCAAAGGGGTACCAACTCCATATTAAAGTCTATGTATTTGAATGCCATGTCACTGAAGTGCCTGTTGGTGTAATGGTCAGACATCCCAATACTTGTCTATACAGTGTAACATTTTAATATCATCTCACAAGATGATATGCATTTAATATGTTTTTTGCTGATTGCTAATTGAGTTATTACATTTTCAGACTACTGCACTACATAATTATATTTTATCCTAAAATCCTCAAAATATGTCTTTCAGTAATTTTACCAGTAATTCATTTTAGTTGACGTATTTTGACTGTGATGTAGAAAATACTGTTCAGTAAAAAATTGAGACAGTCCTAAGCACAGTGTCACATTCATCCGCATATTTATTATCTGAAATGCTTACTCAAACCCGGGACACACAATGCGGGGCAGACACAGATAAATAAACATACCCACCTTGGATTGTGTGAGGAAACCAGAACACCCAGCAGAAATGGGAAGAACATGCATTACTCTTAAACCTAAGTCTTTCTATTGTATACTGTTTCAGGGACCTCAGGGACCTTCTGGGCCTCCTGGACCTGCTGGAGCAAGGGGAATGGCTGTAAGTTTTTCTGTTCTTGTGTCACTATAGACTTCAACAATTAGCAATCTATAAATAATCTGTTTAAGACCAGTTATAGTTGATATTGTTGTCCTACTCAGATTAAGTTTTAAATAATGACATGTTAATGTCTTAACAGCACTTTGACACAAGATATGCTGAGTGATCAATACAAATACAATACAAACATTAATAAGGCTGCTCATTGGGTTCAATATTGATGTAAACTGGAAATTTATGTGGTACATTGGTGATAAAGCAAATGTCATTTTTCTCATCAACAGGGACCCCAAGGACCCCGTGGAGATAAAGGAGAAGCTGGCGAGTCAGGAGAGAGAGGACAGAAGGGTCATAGAGGTTTTACAGGACTTCAGGGTCTACCCGGGCCTCCTGTATGTAATTTTCTTTTTTGTAGTGTTAGTGTTAAACTAATCAGTGCAAGGTTTCACACAAGGGTTACCAGAGCACTATAAGCAATATCTCAGTGATATTACTGCCAAACATCTCAGTGATATTACTGCCGAACATCTCTGGGAGTCAGAAAGAGCACATTTGGCCCTGGTCTTTAGGTGGAAAGATATAGTTCCTTGCCTTTCCCATTTTAGATGATGTCAGTTGATGTTGTATGGGTGGCAGTTTAAAAAGATACATTTCATATGTCACTGGAAGCATATGTAAGCAATGTCATGTTTTTTGTAATTTGTTTACTCAAGCATTTGTTTTCTACACACAGGGTCAGCCTGGTGACCAGGGTGCTGTTGGACCTGCTGGTCCTGGTGGAGCCAGAGTGAGTACATGGGTATCATTAAAAGTTGCTAATTACATAAAAGTACATAAAATTGTGCTTAACCTTTCCTCACTCTCACTCTTTAGGGGCCCCCAGGCCCTGTTGGACCAGCCGGAAAGGATGGGGCTAATGGCTTGCCTGGCCCAGTTGGACCTCCTGGGCCCCGTGGTCGTTCTGGGGAGACTGGTCCAGCTGTGAGTAACATATTAGTTTAATGAAAGGCTAAGATTACTTAACCAAACAATGTTGTAAAAAGAAATCTACTGATTTTAGGAGGCAAGGGTGGCAGCTAGTAATTAATTTATTTTAGTTCATTTGAAACTAACCATAAAATATGAATATGACACGTATGCTTTTCATGTTAATGCTGGTATTTTGTCCTTCTGTCTCTAACACCTCCTGACATTTCATTGAAAATACCACAAATGAATTAAACTGTTTACAAGTCTCAAAACTCTGATTATTTTGTAATTAGTATGAAATTTGGTCAGTCATGTAATGTTTATAAAACAGTGGTATTATGTCAAAATTTCTAGTACTGCTGCATTCTGGGTTATCTGAGGCTTTTAGACACATACTGGAATATCTGGATACCTACAGGTAATACAACTAGTTGGTCTCTCAGATCATGTGACTGATTATGATCATTATGGCTTCAGATAACCCTATGGAGGTGACCTAAACAAAAATGTATAAAGTATTATTTTTCTGGTATTATTTTTGTTTCCTTTGAAGTGCAAATATTTTGATAATGGTGCTTTGCAGTAGGTCATAGGTGCAATAATATTGCATTGAAACACTGTAGTCAATAAGGCTTTTCTTATCTGCAGATTGGAACATTGCAATTTAGTTTTCCACTATTTGTATTTCAACTTTCCCAGTAGGGCAGTGGTATGATTTTTATATCCCAAATCTCTCACTCTCTCAGGGTCCAACAGGTAACCCCGGACCCCCTGGACTTCCTGGCCCTCCTGGACCTGGTATAGACATGTCTGCCTTTGCTGGTCTGTCTCAGACTGAAAAGGCCCCTGATCCCCTGAGGTACATGAGAGCTGATCAGGCTGCAGGGGGTCTTCGGCAGCATGATGCAGAGGTGGATGTTACCCTCAAGTCCCTGAATAACCAGATTGAGAACATTCGCAGCCCTGAGGGTTCCAAGAAGAACCCTGCCCGTACCTGCAGAGACCTGAAACTGTGTCACAGAGACTGGAAAAGTGGTGAGTTTGATAGAGAACCGGTTTGTTAGTGGCTTTGAAATGAGGTCAAGAGAAGTAAATCATTATATGAGTAACCTGGAAATAGCATATTATTTTTCTGAAGAGAATGGTCAAAGGGCTAATTGAACCAATGGCCAAAAAAAATTAATTGAGCAGTGTAGTATTTCTAACATGCTGTCACTGATTAATTGTTCAGCCTAACTTCTCTGCCACTCAACACTTGACAGGAGAGTATTGGATTGATCCTAATCAAGGCTGCGCAATCGATGCCATCAAGGTCTTTTGCAACATGGAGACTGGTGAAACTTGTGTTTATCCTAAACCTGACAAAATTCCACGTAAGAACTGGTGGAGCAGCAAGAACAGTGACCGCAAACATGTGTGGTTTGGTGGGGCCATGAATGGTGGATTTCATGTATGTAACAAATGTATTTTTGTAAGACTTTCAGTAATACTAGAATACAAATATATTCCACTTGGTAGCCATACTACATTTGTTAATTTTGTAGCTGTTAAATATTGCCCTCTCTTGTTCCAACAGTTCAGTTATGGTGATGAAAACCTTTCACCTAACACAGCAAGCATTCAGATGACATTTCTAAGACTGCTGTCCACAGAGGCTTCACAGAACATTACATACCACTGCAAGAATAGTGTAGCCTACATGGACCAGACCACAGGCAACCTGAAGAAGGCTTTGCTTCTGCAAGGCTCCAATGATGTAGAGATCAGATCTGAAGGGAACAGCCGTTTCAGATATACTGTGCTAGAGGATGGTTGTATGGTAAGGAAACACCCTCCTACGTACTTCTGATAACTAGAGGTATCTCTTTTGATACTCTAATATATTACACAAGTAAAGGGAGTTTTAACTGAGGTGTAAATACACTAAAGGAATGTAAAAATCTGTTGTCTCTCAGTACATTCTAATATAGATATGAAAGCTGGGCAAGGAAATTTATATATAATATAATAATAATAAAGCCCCACTTTTTGTTTTGCTCTGGTAAAATTATTTTAAAATCAAAACCCTCAAATTCTTCTACAGTTGGAAAATATGTTGATAGCATTTCTCTATTTAAAAAAAGTCAAGATTTTCAAACAGGCAAAAAAAGAGTTTCAGGCCAGTAAAATGGAAGGATGTGGGCACATTATATAGAATCAAGTTGATGTAAATATGAATAATTAATTCATATTCCCCATTAGGTTATGTCAGGTCTCCTAGACAGAAATCCACACACTGATCTTCTATCTAGATTCAAAATTCAGTATTCTTTATTTGTGGCTATTTCTGTCTAATTACACCCTGAAAACTTCATAAAAATAAAAAGCACAGCTTTTAGTTTGCTCACATCAGGGCATATTCAGACATGAAATACTTTTATATGTAACAGGTTTGTGCAAAGGATTTATGATTTAGGATTAAACCTAAAGTATTAAGCCTAATTGTGAAGCTTAAACTTTGTTCTAGACTATCAGCAACACACAGCTTGAGAACAGTGCAATATAGCAATATATAACTGTTTTGAATGTTGTTTAAAAGCATTGCATCACCAAATACATTTATTACAGTGAAATTCAGTCTTAAAATTTCTCAAATTTTCTCGAAATTTTTGGGATGCTGGTTATTTGATTTTATCTATCCATGATCAAATGGCAATTTAACCAACTCAGGACAGTTCTGAAGAGATTTATTTTTTAGCTCAGGTCATATTTGATGATGATGATATGATATGTTGATGATATGTTGACCTCGGACAGGTTTCTTTAGCTGTATTAAGATCTGGACCAAAATATGTGGTGCTATCAACTCTATCTTCCTCATTGTTCCCTGTCTTGCCTACAAAGGGAGCTTTAATCTTCAACATTGGTTTCAACATTTGAGGGTTCCTAGTTGTTTTCAGAGCTGAGGTTGTTTGCAGATCTTATTTTTTCACTGTTTTTGTTTTCCTTCTTTCCTTTGCAGAGTCACACAGGGCAGTGGGGAAAAACAGTAATAGAGTACAAGTCACAGAAGACCTCTCGTTTCCCCATTGTGGACATTGCTCCAATAGACATTGGTGGAGCTGATCAAGAGTTTGGAGTGGATATTGGTGCTGTTTGCTTTTTATAAAGAAGGATGAATGGTTGAAGCAAGAAAAATATAAATAATACACACTTAGAAAGGAAGAAACAGACAAAAATGAAGACCAAGGTACTTGTTGATAAGCAACACATCTAAATGCTTTTCATGTCATAATCTCAAGATACCTGCACTGATAATCACCAGCAGTACTGATGTATAATCAAATATCATACCAGAGCCAATCAGCATCAGACTCTGTACAGACAAATTTCACCCCGAGCCAGTTCCCATCTTCATGATCATCTCTGAATGCTTCCTGGATAAATGTACAAATAACTAAATGAAATCATGCTCATTAAAACAGGAAATGTGTCAAAGTAACAGAAGATAGAGAAGTGCATGCCTAGATTTTATTTATTTATTGAGAAAGTGCCATTCCCTTTGTGCATTTTTTTAAAAAAATTTCTCCATAAATACCCTTTCTTTGACCGCACATCTTTTTGCCGCTTTCTCCAAAAGGCCCAAATCACGCAGTTTAATGATCTCAATTTTATTATATTCAGATGTTCCTTTGTTTGCTTGATATATCCAAATTACTGCATTATAATTAAATATGTATGGTGCTATTGTTGAACATCATGTAATATACACCACATACATGAGCACAAATACATGGATGGACAATCCATTTTAATTTTAAATGTATTTTTAAATTTTAACTGTAGGTTATATTTTATTGAATTATCTGGTTTTAGTTTTCCAAATTGTCGCAATTCATATTTCACCTACTTTATATTCTTTTAAACTACCTCATGCTGTGAAAGTAACAGAATAATCAAACAAATCAAAGTCACATTTGAGTTTCTAAATTTAGCTTTTTTTTTAAGCTTGATGGGACCATCTATGTTGCCAAATCTTTAGGTGCTTTTTTCCTTACCCCATTTCTGTTGAAAGTCATGGTAGGAAAGGTTTTGTGTAGGCCTACTTTATGCCCTAGCACAAAATAAGATCTGCCCAAGGCAGATTTCTGATTGAGAAATGCTTCGATTCAGTGTCAAGGGTAAGGATTAGTTTTACACTTATTATTATTATTATTATTATTATTATTATTATTATTATTATTATAGGAAGGCTGAAAATGGCATTTTATTTATTTTTTTTTTTCCAACTTTTGTTCTGTCCCCATTATACTGGGAAAATAGGTTTCTTGTGGTTTGTGGTGGGCTGCTGGGCTTGTTTCTTGTTTGTACCTAAACTGTGTGGTCAATTTTTAACTTTGCCAATACCAAAATATCAGTAGAACAAAAAATCTCTGCCTTGGTCCTGCATCTTGTGTTTTTGTGCGAATGTGTGTATGTGCATGTGTGACCTTAGAGGGGAAATGCAATCCTTCATTAAGTTTCACATAATAGGTAATCATGACAGACTGTTTCATAGCATTATTTTATTCTTGAAATTAAAAGGCACAGAACAAAACAGGATGACTGTAGAGACAATCCACTATTCTTTTATGCAATATAGCCTTTGTTTAAATAATTGTTCAAGCATGGTAGAACCATTGAATAATTGTTTTAGGCAATTATTTTGTGAAATGATTGTCATCTTGTACCTTCTTTATATTTCTTGATCTTTTTTACATTGGCAATAAAAAATAATTTCTATTGACAGTCATTTTTCTTATTGACTGTATTATATTTTTGCTAAGTTTAGGAAAAAAGTACAACGTACATGAGCATATTCCTAGAGACAACAGCAACATAATGTAAACAAAAGAGGTATCATACATACAACACACTACAGCATAATAATAACACAGTTATAATAACAAAAGCACCAAAAATACATGTGTCTGGCAATGAGGAGTGAATTGGTAATGGCAGAAATAAATGTTTAGGTAGTGAATACATGGGTATGAGAGGATGTCCTTCAGACATTCTTCTGTTTACTGTGTACTCACATACTTTATTGAATTCAGATCAGCAGCCACTTTTTTGGTGCAAAACTCAAAGTACTTTGTGATTATCAAATAGTTCATGTAAAATGCGAGTTCATGTAAAACATTAGTGCAGAAGAGTTTCAGGAAATTCTCCCTATTTAACAAATGTTCTAGTCACCAGAAAGCAGTAAGTGGTAATTACTTACTTGTATCCAACCATCTGAAACTATGACACCTGTGGCAGTGAAAACTACCCTGTCAGATGTATTAGAAACTCAGAATTTTTAAATACATTTACATTTACATTGTAATGATGGTGCTCAGTGAAATTCACTACATTTCAGAAATCTCAAATATCAATCTTTTCATAAGTAGAGTTAGATCTAAACCCTGGTTCACTGATATATCTTTCTTGCTTAAAACAAGAAATGAACAGCCTTCTCCAGACTAAATCTGATTATTCAAAAAATATTCAGTTATTTACAAATTTAACTGAAAGGCACTTGATTCTTTCATTAATAAGTTATGCCTATTCAAAAGTCAAGTAGGTGTTTGTCATTTCAACCATATACACAGTATGGAATGAAATGAAGCAACAAAAAACACATTTACCATGCACATTTACAGTATTTTCTGTTTTTTAATCGTGTGCTGTTATTACAAGCATCTTATTATTAAATAGCTAAGAGTTCTTATTCTGCTCTTATGAGTGACCATCACTTGCAGCATTGATCATTAGTAAACCCTACTGTACACATTTTCACAGTAAATGAAAATGCAGTATTAGATTTTGATTCTGATTTACTGTGGTCAATTTGTTGTATCCTCACTGTCAGGATAAAGGTACTGTCCAGATAGATTTTTTTGAAGGTACAATATAAATGTACCCTTGAAGGTACAACATGGTCCTTGAGGATATAAAAAAATATACAATATACAAAAAGTCAACCCTGCATCCCAGAGGAAAGGGGCATAGTTCTACCTTTTCATAACATGTTTTAAAGTAGGAAAGTCAAATAGAAAGCCTAGTATCAGAATAGGATGTCTGGAGAAATAAAACTGCAATGGAATATGGTACGATTATGTTCCCTAAGTAAAGGTACTGAAGGCACATTTGAATTTCTCCACTCGAACTAGTCTGTATTGCTTCCTGGTCAGCAGAACATGAGGATAAGTCAGTAGATGTGCTTATAATCACATCTTCACGAAGTTGGCACATGCTAAAACAGTTTCTAAGAATCTGTGGGGCAGCTTCTTCTGTGTCTATGGTTTTCCTCAGCGGTTACTAATATTGAGAGTGTGCGGCTTGGATGATATGGAGCCCATGGGATGATATGGAGTAGGTTGTGATTTTTGACAAATCATGAACCACGCGGTATCATCCCATGGGCAATGGTGGGACAGAGAGATTCAACTGGGGAACATTGGGGAACATGTTCAAGTCGCTACCTCCTAAAGCAAAGCAGAAATGGCCACAGTTGCTACAAACCATGACGTTTGTGTATAAATGCACCATACATAAGACCACAGCCTTTGTACAGGCTGCCAGTTGACTTGGTTTTCAGAATGTGTTGTGTGATGCTTCAGTCTGTAACTATCACTCCTAAGTGAAATCCCTGGTGGAAGATCTTAAATCAGCCGTGCTCATTGCTCAAAAGCACTCTGCTGTCGAGCAGAAACATCAGGCTGACCAGTGCAACAAAAGAGCCATGGGTTGCATCTTATTTGTTGAGAACACTGTTCTTGTAGCCAACAAAGGTGTGAGAGGCCGGCGCAAATTAGCTGATAGACAGAAATCAACGCTTTACACAGTGGTGACTTCAAAACTTCACATTTACAGAATCAGAGACAATGATGGCAAGAGTGCTTCATTGTAACTTGCTACTACAGGTTAACTTCCTGCCTCTGTCCGAGTGTCAGCCTTCATGTCAAGAGATGGAGATTAGACACTTACAGTTACTGAGTGTGAGGACAGTGTGGTAATGGGGAACTCTAATGTTCCAGCTGCCGGGCTGGCCTGTGCTGATTCCTTGTTTGACCTTACAGTCTCTCGTGGGAACCGGACTTCATTGTGGGTGATGACTTGCCTACTATGGAGGTGCCAACATCTTCCTCAGACCCCACTGTGGCTGGTGCTGGTAATTCCCTGTTCCTAAAGCCATTGTTCCTCCTTGTTCAAACTCTTTTTGTTCTTCTGTTAGCACTCATGGTTCAGATGTGGGTAGCAACACCAAAGTTTCACATTTTGGTAGAGTTATTAGACCCGTTAGAAGGCTAGTTGAATCTATGAATCAGCTTGAAATATTTGGCAAACGGGTGTAAAATACTTTTTCTCAGTGCTGAAAACAGTCTTTATTTTGCTTGTTTGTGTTTCATTTTAACATAATATTATGAGTATGTATAGTAGTAGCCTAAGTCTATGTGGTGTATATGGCACTACATTTCACCTATAGGAGTTCTCTGGGACACTGTTAGGTGCTGTGCAAGCCTCAGATCTCCTTAACCCTTATACCACTATAGTTTATTAACTGGTTTGTGACTTGTGGCATGTGCTGCTTTTTTTATATTTACCCAAAACAGAATGTTGTGGGGCGTGAATGTTTACTGTGTATAATTACCCAAAATCCTGTTTTGTTTTGGATGTTTATTTCATCGTTTTATTTTTCTGGGACTATATTTCTCATGATTCCCTTCTGTTCTGTCCTATATAAGCAGTTGCATCACTTCCTTCATTCCCTTTCTCTTTCCATGTGGGAGCAGGTAAGATGTGATGGCTCAGCATCTTTTGTAATCCAGTCTTTATTTTAGTGATCTGTGTATATATTTATAGTATGTTACATGTTAGTAGATTATTGTTTTGCGCATAATATTTCTAAGTTTGTGTATATTTTATGTGATTTAATTAAGTCCGTGTGCCACGTGTGTCTGCCCCTTCCATTTTCCATGCAGGAGCAGAGCAGAGCAGGCCTTTCCCTGGGCGTCAAACGGTCAAACATTTATTACCGTCCCCAGGGAAAGGCTTGCTCTGCTCTACTCTGTCACGCATGGAAAATGTAAGTCACATTCACTTTTGGACAATGACTGTCCAAAAGTGAACGTGACTGTTTTGTCATTTCATGCGTCCTGTACCCACCCACCAGAACCGCTACTAAACACAACGCAGAGCGGTGACACCAGTTCCACATGATGTTGTGACCGGTTACACCTGCAGAATTACTATAGGACTTTGTATAATTAACAATGAAAAAGAGAAAAAGATAAAAACACTACAATTCAGAGACTATGATAGGTAATCATAATTGCCATTACCTTATTCAGTAACTTATTCAGTGTAGATCGAAATCCTGTAAGGATGACACTTTGATTGTTTTATTCAATATCGTAAGTTTTTGGGAACTTCAAGAAGCCATTAAGGTAATCACCATTTAAGTAATGCCTTTCATTACATCATTCATTCATAATGATTTATAGCTTTTTTAATCACTGCATTTCTGTTCATCATTATGGTCATATCTAGATTGTCTTATTTTTTTAAATAATGGTTTCTGATACATTCATTGAGCTGTAAATTTGTTTTAGCATCAAACATTAGCATCAATCATCAATTTATATAGGTACCAAAAAGGCAACAAAATTTGAAACATGTCTGCTGGAAAAACTGAAATCAGGTTCAAAGGCTGCGTAGATCCCACAGAGCTGTTACTTTGCTGTTACACGACTGATCCTTCTGTCACCTTGCTGATTTCTCAGCATTCCAAAAGTGTTGGTTTCTGCGGTAATTTTATGTGCTAGGAAGATATTCTGTGTGTCTTGTGTCCTGTGTCTGATTCTGCCTTACGTAGTACACCACATACACAATGACAACGAAAAACCAAACAAACATTGTGACCAGCATTGCCAAATCAGTAGTCCTATGTTGTAAACTGCAGAAATTCACTCCAGAGTCCAGTAACTTTGCTAGAGGTTGACCCATGTGACCAGTGACTGCTCCTGCCTCTTCCCAGCGGCTACCCTCATTGGCCCCTCGAGCTGAGCTTTTACACACAATCTCATTGACTGTCTCAGGCTCCAGGTTAAGGCTCTCAATTAGTTGCTGTAGGGTGCAGTCACAATGCCAAGGGTTGTGATAGAGCCGAGTCTTTGCGCGAGTGAAACCAAACTCTTCCTGCTTGGCATACCGCAACTGATTATGCGAGAGGTCAAGGAGACGGAGTTCAGGACTCAGGTGACGCAATGCCCCTGATGCAAGTGAGTCAATTTTGTTGTGAGCTAAGTGAAGGTCTTGTAGGTGCAGCAGGTCCTGGAAAGCATCTTCTGGAATTGTACGTATAAAATTATGCTCCAGGTGGAGAGAAACCGTCTCCAAAGGCAGATCTTGAGGGATCTCCAACAAACCTGCACCGATACACAGCACTGTCTGGCTCTCCCAGGTACATTTACAACCCTCTGGGCACCCTGCATACACCTGCACCCACAGGCTTACACTGAGTAGGGCATGTAGCCAGCAGATGGCACCAGCACATTCGTTGTCTGCCCTTGAACCTGTGCTCATCCCGTCGCCGTAGTCACTTGACTTACACAGACTTAAGCAGAAGGCTGAGGCTGCCTAAATAGAAACAGAGTTAGTCTAGCAAGTGTGAAAGAACAAAATCACGAATACAGTCAGTATTTACTGTCAAATAAAACATTGCATAGCAATTAAAAGTCTTGAAGAAAACTTAATAATTTACTGTGAACCTAGAAATAACAGTTAGCATCCTCACCTGTGTTATTTTATACAACAAAGAATGTAAAAAAAGTGACCACCAAATTTTCAAGTAATATTGGCAGAAAATGGCTGTTGTACTTGCTGGTATTTGAGCTGTCACTCTTGATTACATTCAATTAAAAAAAAATAAGTCTCTACATATGTGAAAAAATACTGGCTACAGACTCCATGGACTGTTTCCTTCATAACATAGCAAACTCCCACTGCCTTCAATGTCTATACTTGCTACATCAGTAAATGTCAGAAAAAGAGAAATATTTGCTCAGGTTGCTCAGGTCCTTGATATGAGACTCAGCCTAAAAGAAAAGTCCTATATCCTGTCCAGGCCAAAGGTCATGCATGATCTTTAGATAAAACTGTCATGCTAGTTCTAAATTCACTGGCACCATGGGAAAAACTATCAGTGAATAAACTGCATCCATTTGATATCATTGTGTACAAACTCTGACATGAAGTTAGAGCAAAGATGCCTTAGTTGCCTTCATTGTTTCTGTGAGCACTCAACAGGTCATTTGCACTGAACTGTCTTCACACTTTAACTCCCCTGATGATGGATTTCACTACACTCCCCTGAGTGTTACTCTGTACTTTTAACAGGTACTCTAAATATCTGAATTCAGAAGACATACCACATAAACAAGTACATAAATGAAACCTCAAGAATATCAAGGAGAGCATTCAATTATGCACATTCAACTAAGCTACATAGCTGTAGCTTAGTCTCTTAGTCTTTTTTCTGGGGGTGGATGCTGTGGTTATAGCTGTGGCGTATTGGTTGTGTGTATTGTGTAATATAATAAAACTAATGGAATGGTTCCGGTGGCCGTGTGTGTGTGTGTGTGTGTGTGTGTGTGTGTGTGTGTCAGGGAAGAGGC
>JBBJLS010059234.1:0-12998 GCA_037577275.1 Bryconaethiops microstoma
TTTTTTTTTTTTTTTTTTTTTTTTTTTTTGGTACAGTCATGTTTATGTAAGGAGCCGGCCTGGTGCTGGGCTGTTCATTCTGACCAGCAGGGGGAAGCTCCTGTACCGCCACACCGCTGTTTCAGTTAAAGGTGTTTTTTGGGTAGACTGGCTAGTTTCTCTCCTGACAGTTTTCATTTCACATTTCTTTTCTTATGTTCTGGTTATATACTCTATCTGATCTGCATTTGGGTCCATTCTGTGGGTCCAGATTTAAAGGTCGACTCTTCATTACAATTATTGTTAGATATTCGTTTTACTATAAAGAAATTCTGCCTCACCCCTGCTCACACCTCTCTGATGTTTAGCAGCTCTCAGAATGTAAGGACATTTCACACAGACTGAAACTGGCCTCTAAGTCTGTATTAATCTTTACTCCACTACTACATGAATGCAACTTTGTTTATTGATGAAAGCAAAAGTCCAGCAGTCAAATACAGGGAACAGTAGGAGTTATTTGAAGAGATAAAAGAAAAACAGTTCTCACTAGTGGTTTTACGCACTAAAATCACAATTCTATCTCTTTAGGCTTGTAAAGCATTTCAAATGAATGAAGATAAAGCTACTGTGCTAAGTGCAGTTGTTGTTAACTTCTCCATTATTTACACAGGGTGTACAAACATTATCATCACAGCGGTACAGCGGCACCTTAGAATTAATTTCTTTAATATTCTCCACCCACTGCTGACTATTCTGAGTATTCTGAGCATCATTTTTCCAAACCTGTTTAAAAACGAAGGCTTTCGGACCAATGTGGCTCTTGAACATGTCGAGAGCAGAGATAATGCTGTAATTTGTAGCTGGTGTTGAGCAGAATTTCACACAGGGAGAGTTGACAGTGTAGAAGATCACACAGCCATTTTGGTCTTTGTCCAGGAGTTTCTTCATGAGTGGATCATTAGGAGATGTTCCTGGTGGGTTGGATTTCACCAGCAGAAGGTACTCAGAGTGGTAGTCGTATTTATTACTTCTTTTTTTTGGTTTTGCACCAATCAGCTGCTGACCTTGGTAGATTCTAGCCTCACTGTTCATGGCTTTTTTCACATCCTGTGCATTATCATGTGGGAGAAAATTCTGATCCAGGACAGCAGCTGCAGAACACTTCTCTTGCGGGACATTGATGGCCAAAGCGAACTGTTTGTTACCTTCAGAATATCTGCAAACATTAAAGATGCTGTTAAAAGCCTATTAGTGAGCAGTTTGTTTCTGCTGGATGAAAGCTTGATTGTCTTTAGTTAAGGAGAATTCCACAGAACCCAAGAGAATTCTGGAGAAACTCAGAACTGTTCACAGTGGTGATGAATGGACAAGACATTGGCCTCTTAGAACTTTTCCCATAATATTTTAGAAAAAGAGTTCCCTGAACAAAAACACAATCTAGCTTTTTGGCTTTTGTCACTATTTTGGCGAGGTAAACAGTTCAACTTCACTGGATCTATATATAATTTTTGTGAAAAAGAAATTAAAAATAAAGACGTTTTTTAAAAGTTAAACGTAAAATAAAAAAAACAACATTGAGCTCTACTAAAGATGAAGAGCCTTATGAACACCCTCGCTGTCAGTGTGTTCGTATGGTTATTATAATCAGCCATAACCATCAGTAATCAGGTCTAAACACTTCTTACGTATTTTTGAAGAACTGGATGATATTCGAGAGGTTTTCCACTGAGGTCCAAACAGCAGGAGTGAGCATTGAGAAGAGGAAGAGTCCCATCACAGCTCCACAACGTACCTGATCAAACCAAAAACATCAGGTGGTCTGTTTCATCATCCTCACTACTTTTTGCACCACAAATTATTCTCAGACTTCTATTGTCAAAGCTAGTTTTCCTGAGTGTATAAATAAGACATGATAAAAAGGATTATTACAAAAATGCTAAAACCCATAAACCACAATTACACACTATTGGCACTGGGGGGGCTGATCCATAGCACATAAAGCACTGAAGTTATGAATTACACTGAGATACTTAGCATTTAGCATCAGTTACCAGTCACACTTTTACGGATAAGTAAAACAAAGACCTGTGTCCCTTTTGCTCTACAGCACACTCACCATGGCTGTCTGTGCCGGAGGAGTCAAAGGAGTTTCTGCAGAAAGCACTGATGAGGGGAAACTGCTGCAGGTTTATATGGATTATAACCCCACCCACTTAGGGTTGTGACACTTGTTAAAACTAGAAACTAGACAAAGTAAAACTAGACTACACGAAATGTGACTGAGCAATCAGTAATTCCCAGGCACTCTCGTTTGGAATCTGGCTGGTTGCCAGGGTGTTGCTAGATGGTAACATTCACACTTTCTGAGAGTTGCTACAGCCTGGTGAGAACTTCTGGGCTAAAATTATTTTGCTGCATGAGCAGCACTACACAAAGTTTGGGTTTAAGGTTCTGAGACCTACCATGTTAGACGATTAGTCATCACCGTGTCCACTTCAAACAACATTTAAACAAAACATCAGTGTTCCCCAGCCCTGCTCCTGCTCTAGACGTCTGATCTACCCAGCAGTCATATCCAGCCCTTCCAGCTTCATTTCCCATAGAAAAAGAATCATGGAGTGGTGGAACAGTTGTCGCCTCACAGCAAAAAAGTGTTTTGACACAATTCCTGAGACTGCACGCACACACAGCCTAGTAATAGCCCAAAGTTTTGTAGCCCCGCTTTAAGCCCCTCTTTTAGTCAAAACTTTCTTCGTTTGCTCTTACATCTGTAAAACCATGGTAAACAGCCACACTCTACCAATCACCTTGTTAGCATCCGCCTGGTAAAACCCTAACAATGACTACAGCAACCAACTAGCAACACCTTCACAAAGACCTGGAAAACCATGGCAACCATCTACCACACCCTAGCGACCAGCCAGATACCATAGCGACTGCCAGGGAATTACTGATGTGTAAGTCTTTTTTTTTTGCGTTGTCTAGTCTCTAGTTTTATCAAACATCAGTTGTCATAGCCCCTCTATCCCCTACTGTTCATGACTGTTTAAAGATTTAGTAAATCTTATTAGGAAAATGAATCTTCTAGATGTAATACCACGTTCAATATTTTTTAAAAAGTTTTTCCAGTTACTGTACCCTCCAACAGATACTGTTGTATCCCTTCCTGTTTTAAGCATGCCACTAACCAGCCCATAGTAAAGCAACCCTATTTAGAGTCCATGAACTACAGGGCTGTATCTAAACTCCCAGTTTTGTTTTGTTGAACACTTTAAAGAAGGACTGCAATGTCTAAATGACTGGATTAGAGCATCTTCAAAGCAGCGGGTCTTGTCTAGTCTGATTGTACAAAAGAACTGCTGTAGCACAAACTGCTGAAAAAGTTCATGCTGGCTCTGACAGAAACAGGCCAGAACACACAGAGCATCGCAGAGCTTGTGTATGAGGCTGTGTAAGTGCAGACCAGTGAAAGTACACGTACTGACTTCGGCCTACCACTGAAAGCACCCACAGTGAGTATCATAACTGGACCATGGAGCAGTGGAAGAAGGTTTTGGATATAACATTTGGATTCCTTTGTATGTATTTAGTACATGTATCACAAAGCTTTATTGTTATCTGCTATAGCTTTGTGGCGTAACTGTCCTGAATGTGGCTGATAATGCGAGTCAGCATGAAATGGTCCACATGTTTAGTTTCAGTTACTCCCAGAACACTTTCAGAGACCAGCTGAGGTATAGGAACACACTGGACAGGTCACCACTCCATCACACTCGCACACCCACCCTGACTTACAGCTGGGAGAACTTGGAAATTCACATCTCGCTGTGGAATATTATCACTTTCCAAACCCCAGATTGGATTGAATGGCAAAATATGCTACAACGTGAACGCTGTCAGTAAAGGATTAACTGAAAATATTTACCACACTTCTTCAGAAGAATACGATTCTTCAAGAATACGATTCAGCCAAAATGTAAATCCCCTGATGGACAAACTATGACTGAAATAAGGACTTCTACAAAGGTGACAACAGTTGCCAGGACACTTTTGTTGGTACACTAAAGAACACAAAGAGAAAGTCCTAAGATCGTGGTCCAAGAAGATCAGCAAAATTCCAAACACTGTGTTGAGCCCATTTCAAGGATCACGACTGGTTGATGTGCTGAGCTAAATTTGTTGGGTCAGTTTATATTCCAAAACCAAAGAAAGGGGACGTCTACAGTTTCACTTATATTACACGCCAGAAAACAGATGGGTTAGGATGAGGATGATGAAAGACTGTTATTATTTACTAATGGTACATGTGTCATTAGTATCTGTATATCTATTATTAGAGTCATAATTGAGTGTATATGGGTCCATAAATACAAAAAGAATCTCCTAAGCTCTGCTTCCTCCTAATAAAATTTAACACTAGTTGAAAGCACTTAAAAACCTTCAAACAATAACAAGTTTGGCAGGGTCTATACAACAGACAGTCTACATTTCCATATATAAATATGATTTCCATGCCAGCAGTGATAAGTAATCATAAGTAAGAAAGTTAAATAAAGAACAATAGAGGTGTAGGTGTAGGTGCAAAACAGATTTAGGTCAGATTTGCCACAATTTTGCCGCCATCAGCATTCCATACAATCAGAAGACACTCAGCTTCACTGATGAGAAAATATAATTTATTTGTGTTCCATTCAGCTCTACTGTAAAAAAATCCAGGTCTCTGAATTTTGATTGCTGAACTTTGGGAAATAAGTAGAACTGACCAGTGACTAAAATGGTCAAGTCACCAGTGACGAACAAGAACTTTTTAAGTTATTACCAATACTGACTAAGTGGTTTCTGAGGAATCATTTTCAAAGGGTCACCTCCCTCCAGCCTTGTATCAGGCCTCCATTTCTTTGGCACTGAAGAAGGACAAAGACCCTAAAAGTGTTTGATACAACCCTATATCTCTGCTCAGTGTAGAGAAGTTATCTGCTAAACTCCTGGCCTTCCGTCTTGACTCTGCTCTACTTTCTGTCACATCTCCAGAACAAACAGTTTCATTTATTTATTTCGATTTCGATTTCTAGATTGTTCGAGTTTGCCAACGTTTAGATCTGAGTCTTTGAGATTCAGATTTAGTCTTAATTTTATATCCTGGGTACCACAATCAGAAAACTTTATTGATCCAAAGGAAATTGCTTCTGCTACACACAGCCCCCACTTCTTCTGTTCATACTGTCAGAGGGGAAATAGTGCACAAGCTAGCGTGATATGCTAAGGTCTTACATATATATATTACAGAACTCTATAATGTGCACCTTTCTAAACTTTGTCGGCTTCTCTGCTCTCTCTTACTTTAGTCCCAAGGGTTTGGACTATGGGTCTCTCATTTTTATAGCTTTTTCCATAATATCTTAGAGAAACGCGGACCCTAGTACCCAGCGTGAAGAGCCTTGTGTTATTTTTGTGAAAAATAATGATAAAAAAATACGTTTTTGAAAAGATTGATTTTGCAAAAATAAATAAAGAAATAAAAGCATTGAACTCAACTAAAGAGGTGCCTTACAAACACCAACAGTGTCTTAGCATGATCATATGGGTTTTGTATTCAGCCATAACCATCGTTAATCAGGTCTAAACACTTCTTACGTTGTTTGGAAGAACTGGATGATATTCCAGAGGTTTTCCACTGTGGTCCAAACAGCAAGAGTGAGTCCCATCACAGCTCCACAACGCACCTGACCAAACAAAACCAACATCAGGTGGTCTGTTCCATCATCCTCACTGCCTCTTATTCTCAGCTTTTTGTCACAGCTAGTTTTCTTGAGTGTATAAATAAGACATGATAAAAATTATAATTTAAAAAATCCAAAAAGCATAAACCACAATTACACACTTGGCACTGGGGGGCCTGATCTATAGCACAAAAAGCACTGAAGTTATGAATTATACTGAGATACTTTGCATTTAGCATCAGTTACCAGACACACTTTAGATCATTAAAACAGAGGCCTGCGTCCCTTTTATTCTACAGTACACTCATCATGGCTGTCGGTGTCATCTGAGTTTCAGCAGATAATGAAGAAATTTCTCAGCAGAAAGCACTGATGAGGAGAAACTGCTGCAGGTTTATATGGATTATAACCCCTCCCACTTGTTAAAACTAGAGACTAGACAAAGACTAGACTAGGCAATCGGTAATTCCAAGGTAGTCTCTACTGGAGTCTGGTTGGTTGCCAGGGTGTTGCTAGATACCTTCTTCACACTTTCTGAGAGCTGCTACAGCCTGGTGAGAAGTGCTCAGCTAAAATTTCGTTGCATAAGCAACAATACACAAAGTTTTGGTTTAAGGCATTGGCCCTGTTATACAATCAGTCATCATCCTCAAATAACTTCAAATAACATTTAAACAACAACCTGCATCAGTGTTCCCCAGTCCTGCTCCTGCTCTGGACATCTGATCTACTCAGCAGTCATATCCAGCCCTTCCAGCTTTATTTGCAATAGAAATAGAATTCTATTAACAATAAAACCATCTTAGAGACTTTTCAGCATCCTTGCAGATTTTAATATCACTTGTCCCGCACCCAGATTTGTAACATTGAACCATAAAAAAAAGATTTATCTGAAAACTCTTAATGTTTCTGAGTGATATAACACTCAAATCATTAAAAAAAAAAAAAATTTTAGTATTTAATGTGACAGTATCGCTATCCACCACAGCAATGTAATTTTCTGTGAAAAGGTCAGTGTGAGGTTGGTCCTGTGGTTGCTGATCAGAAGTCTGATATGGAAGAGATGCACATTTTCATGTACAGTTATTGAAGAAATAACCTCTACCTTAGTTGTTTCAGATGACCACTGTGCTGACAAGGTTTAGACCAAAATGTACTCCTACTAGAAGAAATGCTTACACGGCAGGAAATGTTCTTTACACTTTTTGAGAGGTGCTAAACTCTGATGCTAAAACAACTTCACTGCATAAGCATTGCTACATTGTGTTTGGGTTTAAGGCGCTGTGTCTGACCCTTTTATACTGTCAGTAATTACTCTGTCCACTTCAAACAACATTTAAACAAAACCCCTACATCAGTGCTCCCCAGGCCTGCTCTTGCTCTTGACGTCTACTCAGCAGCCAGATCCAGCATCTCCAGCTTCATTTCCAATAGAAACAGAATCGTGGAACAGTGGTGCAGTGGTTACATTTTTTGCCTCACAGCACAAACTGTTTGGATAATTCTTGATACTTCGCACACACTTTAAACATTTCAATAGTATGTAAAAGGTTTTGCATCTCCATTTTAGGCCAAAATGTTTTTGATTGCTCTTTTGGCCAAAAGAATTTTGCACTCGCCCTCAGCTGGGAAATCATAGTAAACATCTAGCAACACTCTATCAAACACCTTTAACACCATAGTAATTGTGACAGTAGGAACTACTACTTAGGTATATGTTGCAGCACAGACCTAAGGTCTTCCACCCAGAAAAATGGGTGTATTTTGAATGCGTGTGCCAAAGTTTAATAAAGTAGTTACCCATTTGGACAGAAATAATATATACTGTAGTCCACTGGTGTGTCAAAAGGACAAAATATAACTGTAGTGGAGCCAACAATTTTATCCTGCAATATTTTCATGTGTGAAGTGATGCTGACTATTCTGCCGTGCATGCGATATGGAAGGATTAAAACCTCTGCAGGCATTATGCCAAGACTCCAGCGATCTTTAAAGGACATGGGATATCTGGATGGATGAATTTGTGCTAAATGTGGACTTACAAGTGAGGATGAAAAGAAAAAGGTAAAACCTTTCTGCGATGTTACCAGCGATAGTGGCAGAAAACTATTAGACACGCTGATGGGCAATACAGCTAAGGATGCATGTCCTAGTGTAAGGCTGTGGAATCTTACCGTTTCTTTGCTAGAAACCAAGGTTACAGAGCAAAAATTTGCAAATCAAACATGCAATTTTGCAACCTTTGCAACCAGACCATACAGTGCGATGCTTTAGGCACAGGTTGGGGTGTGGCGCTCATGCAGAGGGATAAGTCTGTAGCATTTGCAAGCAGAGCACTCACACAAACTGAATATGGTGTGCCCAAATAGAAAAGGAGTTCTTAGCTATGGTATTCAGCTTGGAAAAATTCCACCAGAAAACATATGGCGGCCAAGTCACTGTTCAAAGTGATCACAAGCCGTTAAAAACCACAGTACGAAAGTCACTGATGAGTGTACCTAGAAGACTTCAAAGAAAAAAATAATTAAAAGTGTGATTTGAATATAGTATACGTACGTTTAAAACAGCCCTGACTGAAGTTTTCTGAAATGTTTTTGTATTAATATTCATGTTCGCAATTTGTTCATGATCTAATATGTGCAATCTTCAGGAATATTTCCTGAGTCAATGTTTGTGACATGCAGAACTGTAATAATAACTTTAGATGTCAAGATTTAGTTGCTGGTACTAAGAGGAGATATATTTTAATTCAGGTGATATGAAAAAGAGAAAAGATAGGAACCATTGTTTAGGTATATGTTGCAACACAAACCTTGTGGTTCCATCTAGAGAGAGAACCTGGGAAAGTGGACGTATTGTGAACGCATGTGCCAATGTTTAATAAAGCAATATATTATTCGGCAGTCTACAGGATATAACAGCAACCCCCTAGCAACACCTTAATCAATGCAGCTACCGTAGCAACTGGCTGGCAACACCCTAGCAACCACAGGCATTTGGTCCACTCTGATGTTGTTTCACCTCTGCAAGTGTTGTGACATCTGACACTTGTTGGGACAAACCATAAATGCTTATGTATGTTAACGACAATCTTTTAAAGTTCACCACATGAGATAACCGCCAACAAGTTCTTCACAGAAGTGCTGCTGAATCTGGGTTTCAAGAAAAGAGAAATAACTGCATTATTGAGCAATAACTGTAACTGTGTTTATCCGGTCTGTTGGTTGTTTATAAATGCATCATACTGCCACCTCTTGCAGTGCGCACACACATATACACTACCCAGGCGTGTGCAAGAGAAAACAGTGTGGCTCCAACAGGTTCTTCACAGAAGTGTTGCAACATCAATGTTTTCAGGAAAGGAGAAACAGTTCAGTTATTGAGTAATAACACTGTGGTTATCTGTGGTTTTCTGGTCTGTGAGCTGTTTTTAAATGCTTCACATTGTAATTGCTTGCACTCCACACACTCTCCAGCAAAGCAGCTCATCAGTTCGAGTTTATCAACATGGTAAGTGTTTGATCTGTGTAAATCTGTAATACCTTCATACCACTCTGGTTATATTTTAATGTCATAATTTACTTTCCCTTAAACCACAAAGAGTAGCATTTGTAATTTTCATCATATTGTTATTTGCTCACATTTGTTGTGGTCCATTTATAAAGCAATGTGTTGTGTTCTAACCGTATGAATGGATACAATGATCTTATTTAACTTAATTACTTTCCATAATTCAGAAACAATATTTTGAATGGAGGGTGAATATGTTAATCAGATGTTCTCCTCAAAGCGAGCTGTCTCCAGTTTTCACCACGACCGAGGTCCATTCAAAGCAGCAGACTGTACATCAGCACCCCAGTAAATGAATGAACTCAACTCATTATAGTATATAGTTTTTAGTATGAGTATTATTAGTATATATCATTAGTATTATTAGTATAGAGGGAATGCATGTGAAGTCACAGTAGGCAGAGTTCACTGTGTTTGCACCCACTGAATGGCAGGAGGACCAACTTTTCCTGAGTGGCGACAATAGCATTCAGCTTGAATGAAGCAAAAACATGAAAAAATACATCTATAGTATGAAAGAGCTGTTGTGCGATTAGCTGAACAAGCAGATTCAGCAAGAAATCAGCTTTTTTTACACATCGTTGAAAGCTGAAGAAAAGAAGCAGCTGCCATGAGTAGGAATCTGTGGGCTTGACTGTGATACTTACAACTTACCAAAGAACCAGTGGTTCATGGACACTGATATGCAACTGATTTAAACACAACTAGATACACAAAGCGAAGCCTGAAGTAAAGCAAACAATAAATGTCAGAATAGCCAATGCTGTTATTCTGCCCCTTGGGATGATGCTCATAAAATACACCATACTCTTATAAACTAACTACACCAGTTCCAGCACATGGAGCTTATGCATTACTCACTTGTTGTGTGTTACTGATGTGACAATTACAAATGTACTGATTCAGTGTGTAATCTGTACCTAATGTCTACATAGGTTGTCTCTTGGTCTCTGCGGGTGTTTCTGCTATGTCTTCTCTCTACATGTTTGATGGGTACTGAAGCTCAAAATGTGGACCAGAACGTATCATCAATTACATCCAGGACAGGTACGAATGACTAGGAGAAAAAAAAAAACAAGAAACATAAAAGCAGAACAAGTAGTTTATCAAGATCTGTTTCATGTAAATGGCTGGTCAAATGTTTCTCCAGCCTCATGTTAAATCATGAAATACATAAGGTGCAGAAGAATTATGAGTTGGTGCTGTAGTGGCATTTTCAAAGAGACTTGAAGTGAGAGTTATTTCAACTGCTTTGTCTATTGCAGGTATCGGCCTGATAACATACCACAGTACGCCGTGGCTATCAACGTTCCAGCTGCAAGGTGTGGTCCAGGGTACAATCCTGATGATCACTTTCTTGCTGATAATCTAAATGATGTGAGAAATCTTCTCAATGGCAGACAAATTTATCAAAACCACAGCATGATCGCAGCTGTGCCAAGACGAAACAAACACTCTGAGTACTGGCTAATGAAAGAACCCGACTGGGAACACTCCCTCATGATAAATCTCTTGAACCAAAACACGCAGGGCTGTGTGATCTTTTATACCTTCTACTCCCCCTGTAAGAACACATGTTTAAATCCCAGTAACACTCGCAACATTCTTACTGCCCTTCAGATGTTCGCAGGGCACCAAGGCCCGAAAGCGTTTGTCTACAATCAGATATTTGCCAGTGATAACAAAGGTATAGTTAATTATGGTACAACAATAAATGCTAATGTGGCACTCTATCGTTGTCATCCTAACGCTCACGCTTATGAGTGCCATCACTGTTGCCAAGGAAACCAAATAGTTCCAGAGTGCCTGATTCAACACCACTAATCTGGAGTAATTCAGACTCTGGTGGAGGATTACTGTCTCTGAAACCCAGCAGCACCCACCTTCACACACACCCACCCACCCACAATGAGCAAGGTTGACCTTTATGCCTTTGTTTCTGCATACTGTGTTCATCATCACTAATAAAGCCATGAAGCTACATTAATCTCAGCATGTTGTGTCTGATGAGGAAAAGTAGCTCTATTGCTAACACCCTAATAAATATCTGAGCCTTCTGAGAAGATTTTACCACAACAATCACAGGTATATTACTGAACAGCCTTGTGGGATGTCTCAAAATAAATGGAAGAACAACCTGAGAAATTAGTTCTTCTTGATTGCTAAAACACATTTCTTTAAATTAGGCCTCAATTTCTCAAAACTCTAAACACAAATCCTTAACTGCTCACTCAGCTACTGAAACTTCCGTTTATGTTTACGTTTACGGCATTTAGCTGACGCTCTTATCCAGAGCGATGTACATCAGTGCTTAAGTCGTCTACATCTGTTTCATAAACCTGTAAAGCTAAACTCAAGTCCACATCCATTGTTCAACCAAGTTACTACATGCTCACTAGACCTAGACTCCCGACAAACCACACCTAAACAATACCTGTCAAAGAAAGTGTTTTTTTGTTTTTTGTTTTTTTTTTTTCTTCCACTGTTCTGGTCAAAAACAAACTCTCCACTCAAAACCATGTAATCCTACATCTAAACCAAACTCTGCCCTTAGCAATCACACAAAAGGCATTAAATACATACACTACAAACCAGGAACGACAAACTAGTGAGATCAGTTCAAAACAATATCTCAAAAACCTGTTACTACAATGAATAATGGCACTTATGGTTTTCCCCAGAACAAACTCTTTACATGACACACAATATAAAGACAACACGTATACATTTTCATAATTATTTAATTCCTTGATGTACTGTAGTCGTAGGCCGAAACTGAGTGAAAACAGTAAAACAGTCACATATGCAATGGATAAAGAACAATATCAACGTCATTAAAAACATTACTGCAACAAAACAAACAAAAAAAAAATTATTCTTCCTGAATCAGCATCTCTTTTCTGGTCTGGGTTACGCCATAAAGTCTCATCACAAGTTATATAAGCCCTAGCCAGGCAGCGGAGGAAGAAACCCCTTGTATGTCTAATCCACCCTTGGCAAGCCTCAACTGTAATGTCTGAACAGGCCTCGTCCATAGCCTGGAAGAGGTGAATACGCATGTAGGGGTCTCGGTCATAGACATTCCACTGCCATGCCGAAAAGATGTTGCTGAATCTTGGGTTGTATGTGAACCAGTCGCAAGCTACAGCAGTCCTGTGGAAACTGACATTGTCCCAAATGACAACGTAGCATGGCTGCTGTGGCTGTGCTGGCTCCCTCTGGTCTAGTTGATATAAATGATCTCTCAGACCATTGAGGAAAGCCAGCAGATGCATGGTGTTGTATGGACCAAGGGTGGCATGGTGGTGTTCCAAGGGTGGCATTCTAATTAGATTCGTGTAACAGAATAAAATTCTAATAAAATGAATGTCCATAATGAAGTTTTAATAAAATTAATATCCAGAATGAAGTTCTAATAAAAATCATTTAACATCCAGAATGAAGTCGGAGCTATAAGTTATATGATTTTTTATGATTTATAATTTTATTTTCACTATTTTCGAGGCACTGCAGCATTCGGATGGAGACAGTCTGTTTGACTAACATCAAAGGTATGGTCCACTTTAGGGGTGTCTAACACTGAGGTATGAATGTGGAAAACATATGTACAAACCGGATTCCAAAAAAGTTGGGACACTATACAAATCGTGAACATCAACTGTGCATAACATCATCCGAAGATTCAGAGAATCGGGAACAATCTCTGTGCGTAAGGGTCAAGGGCGTAAA
>JBBJLS010059245.1:0-12998 GCA_037577275.1 Bryconaethiops microstoma
GGCAAAACAAAGGTGTCTGGCACATCATGGCACCCAGCTTCACATTCTGCTTGCTAAGTTGCTGGACACGACAGGTTTAAAAAAAAAAAAAAAAAAAAAAGAAGATCCGCCATTTTTGTCTGCTGGTTTATGAGCATGCATAAGCCGCCGAGCGCGATGGCTAAAGGCAGAGGCAAGTCACTCATGAAGTGTTGTGTTCATTTTGCTCTGGGTCCGACTCGGGGTGGAACAAATAGGGCTGGATAGCCCCTTCGTTTTCTGCCTTTTCACGTGTTAAGTGTCCCAATACTTTTGTCCATCTAGTGTATCTCTCACGCTTTCTCCCTCCCTTCCTTCTTTCCTTCAGCCTGGTCACCATACAAGCTAGAACCACTGTCACAGATTGAATGGATGGAAGGAAAGAAAGAAAGAAACACTTTCACTGGTGTTGAGGACATGGATTCTAATGTAAGATCCAGAATTTAAACACACAGCTTAATAGTGATGTATCATGCGCAAAAGCATTGGCTCTAAGAACTGATGCTTTTTAGTGAATCAGGAGAGCCAACTCCCTTCAAGTGAGAGCCAGCTCCCCACTTTTTGTCCTTTCACTGCTCAACTCTCACTCTCGGTGGCTCAGCTCTACTCACGGCTGAACTTTGTTTTGATTGGCAGTTTGGCGGCCTTGTGGTCAATCATATCTGAGGATATAGAGAAAGCTTCCAGAAGCAAAGGTCCAGAAGATCATAATGTTTAATTATTTAGTGTGAGATTTTGACAATATTTATTGTCAAATCTTGAATTTCCACTTTTCTGTGTCACATTTTGACTCAATTTTACAGAAAATAAACCTCAACACATCTTAACACCTGAACAGTTTTAAAGGCTCACTTTCTTCCCCTTATATTCACCTCCCCCACAACTCCCTCTGTATCTCTTCCTTTCTCTCGCTCAGCGGTCTGTATCTCTCCCTTTCTCTCACTCAGTCGTCTGTATCTCTCCCTCAGTCGTCTGTGTATCTCCCTTTCTCTTGCTCAGTCGTCTGTATCTCTCCCTTTCTCTCGCTCAGTCGTCTGTATCTCTCCCTTTCTCTCGCTCAGCGGTCTGTATCTCTCCCTTTCTCTCGCTCAGCGGTCTGTATCTCTTCCTTTCTCTCACTCAAGTCGTCTGTATCTCTCCTTTTCTCTCTCTGTCGTCTGTATTTCTCCCTTTCTCACGCTCACTCATCTGTATCTCTCCCTTTCTCACGTTTGTATCTCTCCCTTTGTTTGCTCATTTATCGCTATCTTTCCATTTCTTTCTACCGTCTTTTCACCCGTTTGCCTTGCCTCTAACTCTCATCTGACTGTCCTGTAGAGTCGCAATGTTTACCGCTCGGAACAATCGTCCCTGATTGGCTGAAAAGTATCACGTGGTATGGCTTAACTTGCATGCAATTGGTCTGTGGGTTTCCTCAGCCTCTAAACCGCTACCGTAAAACCTATAAAAGCTGCGCTGCTAAAATAGACGCGCGCTGCCAGATTTTAATTCTAACATTCTGTTTTAGCTATAGGTCCCTTCAGTCAGTGAGTGATGCAGTAGCGGCGGTGAGGAGGAGAGTGCGAGTGCGTCGCAAAAACACATAAATATGACTGACACCCGTAAACGAAGCAGCATCTGGCTGCAGTTTAAAGATATTCTGAATAGCAGAGCACAGTGCCTTCACTGTAAAATGAAGATAACAGTAAGAGCAGGTTCCACCACAAACCTGCACAGGCACATCAGAATTTTCCATCCCACAGTGCAATTGGACGTACTGTTTGGTTACTGAGTTTGATTCTTTTTCTGTTCTGTGGATTTGTTTGCAGTGTTAAATTAAAATTAAAAGTTTGATTAAAATATTAAACAAAAGTAAGAATGCCTGCTTTTGTAACAGAACAAATACATAAAAACACTAAATGTAAAAGGGTTTTTCAACACACAAAGCATTCATATTTGCCAAGTTAGGCTAAAATATGATGCTACAGATGATAATAAACTAAGAGCCGTTTATAAACCGAAAGAACCAGCTCTTCTTTGGGAGCCATACCACAAAAGCCGGCTCTCTGAAAAGAGCTGAACTTCCCATCACTACAATATTGTGTGATTCTAATATTATACTATGCCATTACTTAAATAATGGATAAAAACTGTTTTAGCTTTAAAAATTGTGCATTGTTTATTTGTTGGTCTGTATCTCGTGTACCTTGGCCTCATTTTGTCTATGCTTTTTAAAGGATATTCTCATTCTTGTCATATGAAATTTCATTGTATGTGCTTACTTTCATTGTTTTTCCCCTTACGGTTACTTTCCACTAAAGTCAGAAAAACTTTAAACAGCTAATTTTTACATTCTGTGAACATTTTACAACCTTTTCAGTTCAGTTTTCCTTTCTGAAATATTGTTAAAAGCACATACTGAAACTCCTTTGCCACAAAGGTAGTTTAAACAAATGTATGGTGTACGTGCTGATGAGTGCCCACACTTAACAAGTTTGGGATCATTCCCAAAGTAGCACTGTCACTAATACTGACATAAATAATGTCACAAATAATATTTTAACCTCAAAGGTCCCATATCCCAAAAGGTCTCATAGTGTGAGGAAAACCTCACACTTTTAAATAAAGAGTTTTATATAGTAAATCAACCTTTCAAATAAGCTTGTTGGTTTTTAATATGTTCACTTACTGCAAACCAATAAAGAAAGAAAACATTTGCTGTGATCATTTGTATTAATACAATCTAAAAATCTAGGTGTCCCCAAACTTTTTCAGATAAAACAATGAAATGGGATCAAATGATAATGTTTCCCACCTGACATGAAGATGCTTGTAACCACAATTCCAGTGAACAGGAAGGATGGATTGAGTTTAGTCATTTTTCTACTTTCAGCAGCTCCTGTAGATTAAATAAGCAGAATGCATGTACTGAGGGGCTTGTAAATATAGAACAGTGGAGAGAACCACCTCAAGGTGTCTATCATCAGATTCCAGCTGCAGATGCATACACACACCCCTGATAGTGACTGCTCATACTCATCAGTAGCCCTCATGGCACATCAAGACACATTTTCCTGTGTTCATATAAACTGTAAAGCTGGTAGCCTGGTGGTTACGAATCTGACAATGTGACCAGGAGGCCATGGGTTCGAATCCCAGAATATCTAATGGCACCACTGAGGTACCCTTGAGCAAGGTACTGTCTCCACACTGCTCCCTGGGTACTGCATGCTTGCCTGCCCACTGCCTCACTTGGGTGAATGGGTTAAATACAGAGAGCAGTTTCACATTGTGTACTGTGCTGTGGTGTGTTCACATGTGACAAAAATGACCACGTGATAAAAATGGCCATATAGTGCATATGAGAAACAACATAAGAAGAACCATAAAATAATAGCTTCACCTTCCTCTTTCTCCTGGTTCCCCACTGGACCTGCAGAAAAAAAATATGTTGGTAGAATGAACACATCTACGCCATGGGTGCCGGAGTTCTTAAAAATCACCCCCCCCCCGTGAAATACGGAATTGTTTCGTATTTGAAAGATAAAAAGCAGGTTATCTATTGAACTGATATGTAATGCACTTTGTTCCATATTTTTGAGAGAGAAAAATTACAGATTAGTCTACTAATTAAGATTGCCCGAAGTATGTATGAGGGAAACAAGCGTGACATCGAGTGCAGTGTGCCCTCCCTTCCCCCGAAAACAATCGTGTAGAAAATGGTGAGACACTGCATCATTACTCCTGAACTTTAGAGCAGGCAGATCATTAGAGCACGGAAAAATGTTCAATACTAAATACTATTCTGTCAGTAAGTGAGCTTTGGGTGTGTCAGTGATTAAACTTTTCATGAAACATTTTGAGTACCATGGAAAAGCCTTTTTGCACATCGTTGTTGAGTGAAAATTTTATGCTTTCAAATACATTACTTGACTGACCACAACATCTTGATTGGTTGGTTCGGATTTTAAGGTGTGAAGCTTGAGTAAAACACACACCCCATGCATCCCAGCCCTGGCTAGTAGCCCCAGAATACTGACTATTAAATTAACCAATGAACAAATAAGTTTTATTTTAAAATATCAAAATTCATAATTTACACCATAATATTAGGGTATCACATTTTAGACTTGGAGTATAAAATCATCATGAAATCAAATTTCTCTGCAGGTCTTTACCCCATGGAAGTCGAGGGCTAATTGCATTGCAGTGTATTATACTAATTTACATTAAAATGCACATTAAAATCATACATCACAAAACAAAAAATTATAAATATATATTTTTGAAGCCTAATGACATTTCAATTTAAGCACAACATAATTTATCAGTATTTGAACATTTTAATTAAAAAAAAAAATCAAGCTTCCAGCAGCAACTACGGTCAAAACACTGACATTTATAATTACTTTTGTAGATGTGGTGCATAATACTGGGGAAATGAACAGATTTGTTACAATTTTGCTCAATCTTGCATTTTAATTATGACCTGCTGAGTGGGAGCACTTACCTGATTCAGCAGAAATGCTTTTGGCTCCTGGTGGGTAAGGCAGGTATAGAGGACTGTGTGCCCACACTCTCCTCTCCCCTGAAGTTCCAGTGAGGGTTCAGTTGTGCAAAGCAACATTTTTAAGGAGGTCCTTGATCATGAAAAAAAGCAAAAAGGCATGGCATGTGATACAGAGTAGCTTTATCCACAATGGGATTGGCTGATGCAGAACAGGCTTCTAACCAATCAGGAAACTGTAAATAGGATGGGAACAGCAAGACTTTAACTGGCTCAGCACCTAAAGGGTCACTCATTAGTGACCCTTTCTTGAGGCTGCATTTTTGCCCTGTAACATAACAGGTTGGTGCTTTCAAAAAGTACCCAACTGCTAATTTCCCCCTGAATCTTCAATCAACTGTGGTGTTGTTTAAATAAATAAATAAATAAATAAAGGAATGAATGAATGAATGAATGAATGAATTGATAAATAAATGTTGTGTTGGTATAATAATTCACATCGCACAGTGTAATGTGTACAGATACGTAGAGAGTAGTACATATGAGTAGCCTACACCCAAACTCAAAAACACCATATTCAAAAATTCGAACAGCAGTACAAAAGTAGGTTAAACTTTTGTATTACAACACAGGAATGCATTATCACAAATAATACTTGCGTTATTAGATCATCACAGTTCTACTTTTTTAGTCATTACAAATGACCTTGAATGTTTTACAAAATAAACAGATTGATTGTATTTAAAAGGGCTGCCATTTTGGTGATTACTTCCACCAAAAGGTAGTGTTTTGCATTATAGATGATGTCAAAGCCATGAAATGTCAATCTCAGCTCATATTTTTCAGTTTTGCTTTTACCTGAATGTGGGTTTTGTTTCAATCAGTCTGTACAGCAGTCACATCTCATCTTATTCATCGATTTGTATTCTAGTCATTTCTGTCTGTGTTTAAGGTTAGGTTTGATGTTCCGACTCACATCTATTCACTGCAAAGTTCAATTACTGGCTCTGCTAGGGTTGAAATTTGAAGCAGATTTGTTGTCACATTGTTTTCAGCCGCTAACCAAACAGGCTGCAATGTCAAATATACATTTGTTTTCTATTTTGAAGGAGCGAAAGTGGACAATTTTGCAGGAACTGGCCTTACACTGTTGTTGCCATAGAAACTGGATCAGCTGGTAGCCTAGTGGTTAGGGTGTTTGCCCTGTGATCAGAAAGTCATGGGTTTGAATCCCACGACTGCTAGTAACACCTCTGCGGTACCCTTAAGCAAGATACCGTTCCAGGCTGCCTGCTGCTTCACTTTTGTGATGTTCACACTGTGTGCTGTGGTGTCGTCACATATGACAAAATGGTCACTTTACACTTTAAAAAGCTGGTGGTCTAGTGGTTAGGGTATTGCCCTTGCGATTAGAAGTTATTACAGATTTGAGTTTATAGTTATTACAGAAGGTTGTGTTTTCGAATCCCAAGACTGCTAGTGGTACACTTGGTGAATGGGTTAAATGCAGAGAAAGCGTTTCGTGCCATTCACCCTGTGTTGTGTTCACATATGACAAAAATGGTTCATTAAATCGTTATTATTACAAGCAATACATTTCTTGTTATGTTCAATATTCTTATCATTTGCAACATCACTACTTTTGTCATTATTTATGTGCTATTTTATTATGTGCAATAGTCTTATCTTTGTTCTTGTCGTGTCTCTGTGTGTCTGTGTAGTCGTAGGATAAGCAGTTTCCTTGGAGATCAATAAAGTTTTCAGATTCTGATTTTGATCTTAATCTAAAGTTTGTTGTTTAAATCTGTTTGTGTTTGTTCCATTTTTGTTGCTTTTGTATTTCTAGTCTTTGCAGTAAATAAAAAAGAGGGATTTTCTCAAGAACCAAATATTTTTATCTGAAGAATACTTGATGAGAGCTACTTTAAAAAACAGAACACAGAAGGAAAGATACTATTTACTAATAAGCTAACTGCTGCAGCTTTTCTGTTGGACTTTATACCCTTGTCTTCTTGCTTTTTTGCTTCATCTTCATTCTACAGGAAAATCATTGCAGTGGCAAACGGCAAATAAGGTACACAACTGATAGAAAGCATTCACCTGCTTTTTTATGGGAAGAGCATTGACTTTTAAATGCACCTTGTCATGCAGTATATCACATCACTTATCCTATAAATAATCACTTCTTCACATAAAAATATACTTCACTGGACGAGAGGTTAAACTAATAAAAATATGACATTATGAATCCAGAGCTTCACATGGAGATGGTCATACAGAAAAATAACCCATATTTGATTCTTATTTAGAAGGACAGTTTACATAAGTATTTGCCCTGAGGCCTTTCATCATCTGTTGCTGCGTGTTCAGTGCCTGTCAGATCAGCTGCTCTGCTCTCTTATATATAATTAGGCTCCAAACCTGCAGCAAACAGGTGTTGCAGGCAGCACGCAAACCCGCAATCCAGCCTGGAAGCTGTCAAACATAAAATTTGATGCAGGCTAGTAATGTTAACATAGTTTGTGGAGAGGAATGCCAAGGATTCTTCAAGTTTCTAAACATCTGGAGCCAAAGCAGAGTTTTCAAAAATTACATGCAGAAGACACTCTTTTCTTGCAAAAGACATATTCAATTTGGCAAAAGAAATATGAATGTATAACATGATAAGTCTACACTAGTTTTATCCATATGAGTATTACAAAAATCCACCCCTCTCTAATGTCTACCTTGCTAAGTTTTACTTGTGTGAGCCATCTTTTTGCTTCAAGCTTAATAGCAAGGGATGATTTTTAAAAGCAGACATTGATCAATTAGTCTGATTATGTCACACACACACCTGTCTGGTGATGTGCACGAGATTCCGGAAGTGTGTATGTCATGCAGTGTATAAACAAAGAAGTGGTAGTTCCCGGTGCTTAGTCACTGAGTCTCCAGCCTGACCCAAACCACCTCATCTCCAGGTTGTACTCCAAGTACTCCGGTCTTTCTACCTCTTTCTTATTGTGCCGTATGTGTGAGTGGGAACACAGATTCCTGTTGGGAATCTCGACTCTCTATAGAGAATATTCTCAGAATAACTGTGTGGTCTACCAACTGCTGAGATTGATGGGCTGAGACAGTAGGTTGCGGGTCTGCGACAGTCTCTCCAAGAGTCGTTTGTGACTTGCAGAGAGGTTGAACAGCTCTGTCAGCGGCTTGTGTCTCTTCCCTTTCCCCTTCTTTCACTTCTGAACCTCATATTGCTCTACCAAATAAATTCAATGGTACAGATGGTAAGTGTGACGTGTTCCTGACTAGACTCACTCTTGTTTTTGAGTTCTAACCCGCCAGATACACCAGGGACCGGAGCCGCATCGCACTTCTCGTCTCGTCACTCTGGATCTTGCCCTCTCCTAACCTGAATTTACCCACCAATTCAGGGCAGCCTTCCAGCATTCAGATAGCAAGGTGCAGACTGTCTCCCGCCTTTACCATCTGCGGCAGGAGGACCGTTTGCTTCCTACCTTGATGACCTGAGGTACCAGGTAGCATGGCACGACTCCCAGTCTGCCCAGCGAAGATTATCCACTGGTGTTCCGCAGGGCTCAGTCCTTGGACCACTTCTCTTTTCTCTATATACTGGTTCTCTTGTGGATGTAATACCCTCACATGGCTTTTCTACCACTTTTATGCAGATGACACTCAACTTATTCTCTCTTTGCCCTCCAGTCATGATCAGGTCTCCGCTCGCATCTCTAACTGTCTGCCTGACATCTCCTCTTGGATGGTGGCCCACCACCTCAAGCTGAATCCCAGCAAAACTGAGCTTCTTTTCATCAAAGGGAGTCCTTCACCAAGCCATGACCTCACAGTTTCTTTTGAGAACTCTGTTATTGTCCCCTCAAAGAAGGTGGGAAATTTTGGTGTCATGATAAAGAACTGTCATTCTCTCATGGTGACCACCTCTGCAGGACATCCAAGACCAAGAGCGGACTTGCACCTCCTTACTTGCATCAAGACTCTTTTCAGTCTTGGACACCCAGTGGTGGAATGAACTCCCTCTTGCAATCAGATCTGCTGAGTCCCTCGCTATCTTCAATTGTCATCTGAAGACCCACCTCTTCAAGAAGGTGACTAACCAGTCCTCTTGTTTATCTCTTATATATCTTTTTCTATATATGTAGGAAAAATCTCTTAACTGTTTTTCCTTATTTGTGTATTGTGTATTATTCCCTGACTTTTTTTTCTTTTCACAAGGTTTAAGGTGTGTAACTTAGCTGGCAGTAACTTGGTTGAAAGCAGGTTTTGATCTTAGTGTAGCTTTACAGGTATAAAGAACAGACAGACTACTTAAGCACTGATGTACGCCGCTCTGGATAAGAGCATCTGCTACATGCCGTAGACATAAATATAAACGTGTTCAATGCCTGTTTTGAGGATAATCATTCTAATGCTAGCCACAATGATGCTAACGCTAGCTAATGCTAGCCACATGCTGCTAATGATGGCTTTTGTCTCGTAACCAAGCATGGCAACATTATCACGATCACAGAGCACCACCACCACCTCTGGCTCAGTCTGTGGCTCCAATGTGTTTTAAAAGATCTACTGGTACCAAAGAGCAGTAAGCCCTCTTGCCTGAATGATTACTGTCCTGTTGCAATAATGTCAGTAGTCATGAAGATTTTTGAGAGACTCATGAAAAACTTCATTCATCCCCAGGTCCATGGACCTACTCCTGTTCACCTACCACCCAACAGATCAACAGAGGATGCCATCTCCCATGTCCTCCACACCACAATCAGCCATGTCGACAAGAAACATGGGAACTACACAAGACTGTTGTTCATTGACATCAGTTCAGCTTTCAATCTAATATAGACACCATAGACTGTTCAACAAGGTGAGGGACCTGGGACTGAATTGCCACCTGTGTGCTAGGGTTTTTAGCTTCCTCACAAGCAGACAACAGGTGGTGAGAGCTGGTGGTTGTGTCTCCAGCACCACCACACTCAACACAGGAGCTCCACAAGGCTGGCTGTGTACTCAGCCCTCTGCTCTAAACCCCCTACACCCTCTACACTTACGACTGCATGGCCACACACAGCTCCAACTCCATTGTTAAATTTGCTGATGATGCAGTAGCCTCATTTCCAACAGCAAAACTGTCAGCCTGCATGGAGGAAGTGGATAACCTGACATCGTGGTGTCAGGAGAACTGCCTACAACGGAATGTTTGCAAAACATTTTATGGCAGACTTCAGTAAGAGATAGCAGAGGTGCTGCAGTAAACTAAAGGGGCATTTGGCAGACACCCTTATCCAGAGCAACTTATGATCATTAGTTATAGGGACAGTCAGTAGTCCCCCTGGGGCAACTGAGGGTTAAGTGTCATGCTCAAGGACACAATGGTATAAAGTGGGGTTTGAACCTGTGACTTTGTAGCCCTCAAGTTCACAGGCAACTGTTTTAACCACTTGGTTACTAACCCCCTTCAATATCAGCATCAGCAGGACTGCATTGGAAAGGGTGAACAGCTTCAAATATCTGTTTTTCCACATCTCTGAAGATCTGACAAGGACTGAACGTATTCAAGCCTGGTTCAAAAAGGCAAGGCAGCATCTTTACCTTCTTAGGCAGCTGAGGAAGTTTCAGGTCACTATGGTGAACTTTTTATTCTGGTGCTGTAAAAAGTTCCCTGACTCAGAATCTTACCTCCTGGTTTAGTAACAGCTGTGTACAGGACAATAGGGTACACAAATAATGATCAAGGTGGTAGAATGGTGCACCAGAGCAGCTCTACAGAACATTTTTACACTGTACAGATCTTGCTTCTTTTTGTAATAGCTGTTAGGTTGAAATACATTTTTTCTGTATATTTTTGTTTACCCTTTCCAAATTTTCCTTTAAGTTCAATGATTTGACAACTGTATTGCAGAGTCTTATCGCTCGATTCAGGGGTACATTTTACTACTTGTATAACTACGTATGTGACAAATCACCTATAGCATTACGTTTACATTTACAGCATTTAGCCGATGCTCTTATCTAGAGTGCTATACATCAGTGCTTAAGTAGTCCACATCTGTTCTTCATACCTGTAAAGCTAGACTCAAATCAGCATCTTTTAACCAAGTTACTGCTAACTAAGTTACACACCTTAACATACTCGCATAAACATAGGTACACTATATAGACAAAAGTACTGGGACGCCTCACCATTACACCAGCAGTGACTTTGCATTCAAATCCATAGACTTTGAGTTTATGAAGTTGGTCCCCATTTGTAGCTGTAACAGCTTCCACTCTTCTTGGAAGGCTTTGCACAAGATTTGAGTTTCTGTGGGAATTTGTGCCCATTCATTCTGTAGAGCACTTATGAGGTCAGGGACTGATGTTGGATGAGAAGGCCTAGCTCGCAGTCTCCATTCCGGTCCATACCCAAAGGACGTCCATACAGTATAAACAGTCTACAAATTGTCAATGTCCAGAGTGTAAATATGAACTATTCCAAAACATCAGAGTTGTCACTGGATGTTAATTTTAAAAGTGGAGCTGAGGCTGATGAAACTGAATCTAGCAGAGAAAAGGATGATGAGCCTAATGAGGACTTGCTCAAAAGGAGTTTAAAATATTGGCCAACACCCTATTCTGTCTCTGGTTGCACTGTCTGCATTGCTGTCTATTTTGAAGATATTTCACCCTACGCTTCCAAAAGATGGAAGTACTTTATTTGGAACACAAGCACTTGTGTCTACCACAAAAATGGAAGAGGGCAACAATTATAATTTTGGGTTAGTGAAAGGAATAGTTTCACAGTTGGCTTGTTTGAGATTACCAGCAACTCTGACTACTCTTTACATTTTAATATAGATGGCTTACCGTTATTTAAAAGTTCCAAACTTTTAAACAATTTTGGTCCATACATGCATGACTTAAATGTGATTACACCAAGTCTCCATTTGTTGTTGGCAACTTTTGTAGTATAAGCAGGTCAAAATGTGTTTTTGAATACCTACAACAGTTAAGACTATACTTTCTAATGGCAATATTCATAGTGGCAGGTATCTTCCTTTATTTGTAATGCTCCAACTAGAGCTTTCATTAAGCAGACAAAAGGCATACAGTGGTGTGAAAAAGTGTTTGCCTCTTCCTGAGTCCCCTTCCCCTGCCCCACTCCCCATGTTTGTCAACCTTAAATGTGTCAGATCAAACATTTACATTTAAATATTAGGTCAACACAAGTAAACAAAATGCATTTAAGCAAAGGACTTTATCTTTAAGGGAGGGGAAAAAAATCCAAACCTACATGGCCATGTGTGACAAAGTGATTGACCCCTTAACATAACTGGTTGGGCCACCCTTAGCAATAACTGCAATCAAGCATTCGCAATAACTTGCAATGAGTCTTTTACAGCACTGTGGAGCATGAACCACCTTAAGGTCATGCCACAGCATCTCAATAGGAGTCAGGTCAGGACTTTGACTAGGACATGCAAGTCTTCAGCCAATCAGAGGTGGACTTACTGGTGTGTTTTGGATCATTGTCATGATGCAGAATCCAAGTTCATTTCAGCTTTTGGTCATGAACAGATGGCCAGATATTCTCCTTCAGAATTTTTTGGTAGACAGCAGAATTCATGGTTCAATTTATCACAGCAAGTCTTCCAGGTCCTGAAGCAACAAAACAGCCCCAGACCATCACACTACCACCACCATATTTTACTGTTAGTATGATCTTTTTCTGAAATGCAGTGTTACTTCTATGCCAGATGTAATGAGACATACCTTCCAAAAAGTTCAACTTTTGTCTCATCAGTCCACAGAGCATTTTCCCAAAAGTCTTGGGGATCATAAAGATGTTTTCTGGCAAAATTGAGACAAGCCTTAATGTTCTTTTTGCTCAGCAGTGGTTTTTGTCTTGGCACTCTACCATGCAGGCCATTTTTGATCAGTCTCTTTGTTATGGTGGAGTCATGAACACTGACTGAAGTTCTTTGGATGTTGTTGTGTGGTCATTTGTGACCTCTTGCATGGAGTTGTGACTGCACTCTTGGGGTAATTTTGGTTGGCCAGCCACTCTTAGGAAGGTTCAGCACAGCTCCATGTTTTCGCCATTTGTGGATAATGGCTCTCGCTGTGGTTCACTGGAGTCCCAGAGCTTTTGAAATGGCTTTATAACCTTTTCCAGACTGATAGATCACAAGTTTGTTTGTTTGTTCTTTCTTTCTCTCTCTCTTTCTTTCTCTCTCTCTCTTTCTTTCTCTCTCTCTCTTTCTTTCTCTCTCTCTCTTTCTCTCTTTCTCTCTTTCTCTCTTTCTCTCTTTCTCTCTTTCTCTCTTTCTCTCTTTCTCTCTTTCTCTCTTGTGTTTGTTTCTGAATTTCTTTGGATCATGGCATAATGTCTACCTTACATTGTCAGGCAGGTCTTATTTGAATGATTTCTTGATTGAGAACAGATGTGGCAGTAATCAGGCCTGGGTGTGGCTAGAGATATTGAACTCAGGTGTGATGA
>JBBJLS010059256.1:0-12997 GCA_037577275.1 Bryconaethiops microstoma
ATCCTTATTTCTCCAAAACACCTCAATAAAATCACTGCTGAACTTCTACAGCGTCTCATACAGACTTTATTTTCTGATCAGATTATGGAATGAAGACCAATAAGAGTATCAATAAGTATCAGCAGGATCTGTGAAGTCCTAACCGTACAAATCATTAATGACCATACCTTTAAACTTAGTCTTTTAAACAACAGTGCTGATTAAAGATGGTTTAAAGGGCCCATACCTCATAACACACTATCCTATTGCTTTTTTTTTTAAAATTTTATACGCAAGACTTTAACATTCATTCATATCGTCCGCTCTCTGGTCCATACCAGCCCGTTTGGAATTCACTGTTTTGTGATGTCACAAAAGAACCGCACATTTAAATACGCCCACAGCAGTTTAAATCAAACGGATCTCGTTCGGAAGTGAGAGGAGATGCCATTCAGTGGACAGAGTGAATATAGCAGGCGTTTGATTTGATGTCCTTACACTTTACCCGGTTCTCCGCAGGCGCCGTGTTCGTTAACGGGAAAGAAATGACCAATCAGCTGCCGGCGATCACCGTGGGCTCCACCGTCACCTTTGACATGGAGGTCGTCAGCCTGTTTCCCGTCAACAACAACAACCCGAGCGATGGCGGCAGCTTCAAGCTGAGGGTCACGATTGGCTCAGGAAACAGAGAGGTGGTTTTCTATTGGCTGCTGGACCAGGTGGTGGACTGCCTGTTCTTCGGCTGCTCCTTCCTGCACCCCGGCTGGAAGGTTCTGGTGTTCTGAAGGTTCCGGCCCACCGGACCATCTGCTCCACTCTCACTTGCTTTTTTTGTTTATGTCAAACTCTTTTCTTCACATGCTCCGTTTCCCCAAATATAGTTGCTCGCGGTTGCAGCTGGATTAACTTTGCAGCTGGATGATATAATCTGAGGGATCTGATTGTCTGAATAATTTTCATTATTGAACCACAAGACAACAGCAATGAGATTCAAAATCCAGTATATAATCCAGTATGAACTGCAAATTCATACTGGATTAAAATCACTCCACAATTACTGTAAAACTACACACTGCAAATTCATACTGGATTAAAATCACTCCACAATTACTGTAAAACTACACACTGCAGATTCATACTGGATTAAAATCACTCCACTATTATTACTGTAAAAACTACACACTGCAGATTCATACTGGATTAAAATCACTCCACTATTATTACTGTAAAACTACACACTGCAGATTCATACTGGATAAAAGTCGCTGATCACTCCAGCTGAAGTTAGTCCGGCTCCAGTCGAGCTTTATTATTGATGAACTCTTCAGTAGCACTTTCGAGACAGTTTTTCTGTTCTGCATCGTGAGGCCGAATCGCGTTTCTGTGACAAACGGACTTTCTGTTCCTTTGACAAAAGATCTGGGTCTTGGGCGAAGTCTGGTCAGGAAGAGGCGCGTCTCTGCAGAACCCGCTGCTCGGGTTTCACCGCAGAGAACAGGTGAACAGAACCAGAGATCAAAGGATTTTTTTTTTTTTTAGACAGTAATGTAAAGACTGTTTCCTTTGTGTCGATTTAATCTTTTCCCTTCTTAGAAACAGGTTTTTAATTACCTTAAGCCTCGGGGTCGTTTACACCCCACACCGAAAGTATTCACCCCCTCCGTGTCTATTTTGGATAAAGAAAAAAAGAAGAAAAAAAAGAAAGTTTAGGAGGTTGATTGGAAGCCGGACGTTTCTTGTTGCTTTTGTAAGAAAATAATTAAAAATATGCACAGATACAGAAGCTGTGGGCCAGGCCTGATTTACAGCGTTTCTCCAAGTGTTTCTGCCCGTAAATCTTTATGGAGTGCAGAAGTCGTGTTTATATGTTTTTTTTTTTTTTTAACTGTTATCTCCTGATACCAATATGATTCCGACACCACCGTGTGTCCAACTTGGGGGGGACTTGAAAGGTAATTTTGTTACAACAGAAAAGGGCAGCTTCCCCTTTTTAACATGTATAAAAAAGTGTGAAAAAATGTTACAATTTTTTAAAGACAAATTTATACTTTCTTTTTTTAAAATAAAGAACCATGTGTGAAAGGTGTGAAAGCCAGTAGCTGCACTCGCTCCCAACACCGGGTTCAGGAACACCGGTCTTAACGGGGTTGAACCTTTTTGAACAGGAGGCGGGAATAATAAATATCCAGAACGACTCGGAAAAGGTACTCGATCACGAACTGCTGTCCAAGAGAACCGTGTTCTTTACAGAGAGGCGTCCGGGGCCCGGCCGATACGAGAATCACCACCCATTCTAAGGAGCTGCAGACATGGGAGTTTTATATGGTCAATATGAAGTTGTTTAAAACAGGGCTTTACCGACTGTGACTCACTTTCTGTGCTCAGTTTTGATCGCCTGGTTGTTTCAAAGTAGCAGGAAAAAAAATAATCTGAAATAATAGAAGTATTGTAGCGCAGGGGACGGAGCTTCAGCATCTTTAGCAGTTTTTGTTCATGTTTTTAGTTTTTGACTAGTTTTATTTTAAAAGTTCTTTTAACTTTTGGTAGTGTGTTGTGCTTTTACTAAAGGTCAGATTTTAATGCAGTTTGTTTTTCTTTATCCTGCTGCAGGTGTGATTGGTCAGGTGGTGTCGGTTCAGTGCAATATAAAAACAAGCCTCTAAATATCGCCGCTTTTATCGGAGTGGGTTTGTCTAAAACCGCAGGTATATCGATATATCGGTCGGGCCCATCGCGTGTAGGCACTCGTAAAACTGTGATGGTTTTGTGTTTGTTTTACCTCATTTATGTCTGTGGAAACACCTGTAAAAGAGCCACCGAACATTTGCCACGTAATAAATGAACCTGGTGTACACCAAGTGTGCGGTTATTACTCATAATACAGACCGGCGAGCAACATGAGCCATCAAAAGTGGAAAAAAACCTTTATTTTTAAATAGAAAAACAACTATTTCAAATCACTCCTTTAGAGCAAAAGCACCGACAAAGCTGGCCGAATATAACCAATTCATGGCAAAAAATTACTTGTCCTGTTTAAAATCACTCACTCACTTTCTCATGGCCAACCACATCTTGTGCAAATGATGCTGGTCTCTGTTTTGAGGCATCGAAAGCATAGACAAGCGTTCAGCTGGTAAAAGAGTTTGAATGAGAAAACTCTGCATCACTCACTGCCTGCACAGCTTCAGCACACTAAAGCGAGAGCGCTCGGAACCGGGTTCCGCTTCCTCCAAAACACAGACGCTGCCTTTGGGGAGCTGAGGGTCAAGAGTCAAAGAGTTGCAGCAGTTTCACTCCCTTTGGTATGTAAACTTAATTCCACTGAAAAAGAAACATCAATATTATGATTATAGTCATCGCTTTTGCACCATTTCGTCTTTTGCCCCGCCTCGTTAGCTTATCTAGAACAGAGGGGGCAGCGAGAACAGACACACCTGAAGAAAGAACAAGCTCCCACAGTACAGTTTTCAGGCCAGAAACAGAAGGAAACGCAGCAAAACGCTGCTGTAAAGGATCAGGAAGGGAAAACGAGCTCAGACGGAGCGGCACATCAAACTACTGCATTCTAGTTAAAGACAGCAGGCTGCAGATTCAGACTATAAAACACAAAGAAAAACGTGTGCTTTCACCTAAACCTGCGCGGCAGAGGTCCTCGCACAGCAGGTACGAGATTAAAAAGGTACGATAAAAAGCCCGAACGCTGCCTGAAGTCCATCCGTCTGGGAAAAGACGTGTAAACATGATTTTGCAAGGTCTCCCTGCTCAGGAGGCTGTTTTTTGTTTTTCTCTCAAGTGTGTTAATACCCTGTACGTGTGTGTCGTGTTCATGCATCACCTGGTTTCAGCGTAACAGTTTAAAGACTCTGGACTGACAGGAACTCGGCCCCCAGCATCTTTCAGTGGGTTTTTTTCCCCCCAGAACCTGCAGGCCTGGAGAACCACAGCGCTGCGCTTTTCCCACTCCAGCACCTCCTTAAAGAACCCTCGCTTCTCCTGCGTCCGGAGCGCCGGCCGGTACTGACGGTTCGTTTACCGCGGGGCAGCCTGGGGGTCTCGGACGCTACTCCAGAAACTTATTTTTGAAAATATAAAAATGTTTCTTCAGAGCCCTTTTTAAAAAAATGCTTTGCTGGCGCATTTTGTCCGATCTCACTTTTTTCACAAACCTCACAGAAAGTAAAACATCGTCAGATTTGCAGTGTTTTATGTCGCCACATTGCCCACACTTTCGTTTCCCAGAACAGACTCAAAATACATTTAAAATGGGAGTCATTATATTATCTGTCATTATATAAGTGACAAACTCCAACAGGTTTTGGGACGAGACCGACCAAAAATGGGTTGGTTTCTCTGACATGCTTGTTTATCTCAATGCCCACCCACACAATTTTGTCCCTAAACATTTTCTGCTGACTCTTAATGCATTAATGATGGAACTCAGTGGGCAGACGCTGAATTCAGTGAAATATGTGACGTAGACTCCAGCAATGAAGGTCTTAGGATGAGACTAAGAAACAGAATGACTGATTTTTGCTCAAAATACTTATGACTGATACGTGTTTTATGTCATCATACTGTTCACCCTTCAAATCCCAGCACCTAGAAAAGGCCAAACACTTATAATGGAACTGAAAGGGGAAAATGCTGAATGAAGTCAGTAAATAAAAGTTTTGGCTGAATTTCATGAAAAGCACCTCGAAGTTCAGGATCATTCTTCACAAAATGGTTCTCATGCTTTGCTCACAAATTGTTCTCATGACGTTTTATCCTACTTTACAGCACTGGAATAAAGTAGAAAAACATGAAAAAGTAGTTCTGCTTACGTTCCCCATTTTCTAGTTGCCATAGTGATCTGGCAGACCTACACTGGTAATGAACTACTATTGATTCTTTCCTCTCAAAAACCAGTCCCATCTCTGTAAGGACCAATCTACTGCTTAATTTAGAAACTGTCGAGTGAAGATGTGTTCTACAGAATTCAGCGACCGCCCACTGGCTTCTACTGTACCAGAATTTAAAGTCTGTGGGTGTTCTTTTTGTTTCAGGGGTTAAACATGTCAGAATTACCGTCTCGTGGTAACCGACCGCGCGCCACTGATGCAGAAGAAAAGCGGCCTGGGTCTTCCTTTAAACGACTCCTTTAAGAAGGCCTTGGTAATCAGCTGGTGAAGAAGTTCTAAAGCAGGGAAAAAACAAAACTGCAGTGCTACGGCCCTCCAGGACTAAAGTCCAGCTCACAGCCAGATCCCTGTGTTCGTCACACAATTTAAAAAATGTTGACAAACTAAATGAACCAACATTACACAGAATGTTTACAACAAAAGAAAAAAAATCAGTAAAAGCCACAAAGGAGGAACCAAGTCTTCCCCGTTTCCCACCATGCTAATTAAAATATATTAAAAATCTTTCCAAAAAGTTTTTTTTTTTTTTAAAACAGGCACCAAAACTAAACTCAATACCAAGTTCTCAGGGTAGAGGCAAGAGGTCACAAAGACAAACACACGTTTATTTTGAAGCTGATTGCTGAAGACGTAGTCCTTCGACATCTTTCTGCACGTCTGGTTAAGAAGCGGAAAACTTCGGCTCCTGCTCGACTGATTTGAGGTTAAAATGCAATAAGCTGGCATCCTGGACATTAACAACAATGGGGGGAAAAAATCCCATCGGCTTCAAAGTTCACCTTTTCTCCATCTCTCCGGCAAAATCACCCGGCGACACACACCCCTCCACCACCCCTGCAGCGAGACACCCACAAACCCAGTGCCTGAGAAGAACACGTCCAGAAATTAGATCCAAAACTGAAATCGAGCCCGCAGTGATGCACCTCAGGCCTGTGCTTTTACAGGTGCTGCTGTTTTACTGGCCTGTCCAGAAGCATCGCCGGAGCATCGCCGGCGCCGCCATCGTCATCGTCCTCAGTTTCCTGCTGGTCCTGCCTCAGCAGAGCCATCGCCTTATCGATGGTCAGGGTGCTCACCAGGCCAAAGTCATGCATGCTGACCAGATGGAGGAGAAAGTTTCTGCAGAGGTTCTTCTCTAGAATAATGGAGCCATACTTTTCCACAAACAGCATGCAGGCCTGGTTCATCTGATTGTCAGCTATGAATCTAAAGGTAGGGAGGGAAGAAAAACAAAAAAACATTGGATTTCTGCTCATTTTGCCCCAGACAAGCCATATAATAGCAGGGTCACTGAATTTTTGTGGGCACATACAGTGCTGTTACTTTATATAAACGATTTTTTATATGCAGGTACGTACCCATGTTTCATCACATGAAGATTCCACAGTTTCATCACCTCCTTTTCTCCTTCATTGACATCTGTGAACTCCTCAATTTGCTACAGGGGACAAAATCAGGTACCATTTGCTTTTAAAACAACAGGAACATCCAACAAGCTCTAATTGCATGAAAACAACTATCGCTGCTGCTGCTGTGCCTGCATGAGTGTTAAATGTTGGTTCAGGCAAAGCATGACATCCATTTCCCAAAGGAAGGTTTCTCAGGCACGTCAAACATCAAATATGTCCAAATACCGAAGTTGTCAAGGATATTCCTACCAGATCTCCCTCGCTCCAAGCTTGGCAATCTGATATTTATAGTTATTACTGTATTTCACGATATGTTTCAATGTGCTTCTTTGATCATATTGTGACCGCCTGTGCTCAAGGAACACTGACGAACTGCTTGTTTCTTTAGAGTGTAAGTAGTGCTGTGTAATACGATGAAGTGCAATGTCAGCGTAAAACACTGAATAAAAGTAATTTGTACTTAATACATATGTATTATGACCACTATTTTATCATCCACCCAACATGGATGTTAAACGTTTGAGAAATCCTGTGAAATAAAACCGCCAAATATGGCTGTTCTGTTTAAATCCCTCTCTTGTAGCCCCCATCTGTTAATTGTTAGGTTTATCCAACGTGTTTAAGGATGGGAAATACCACACTGTGATGGACGCTGGCTCTCCATGACAGACCTGTACACCCCTGCTGGAGCAGTTTGTGTATCAATGCAGTCTGTGTTACACTTATTAAATGTCAGCTTCAAAAAGTGGCTCTTGGCTGAATACTTTTGTTTGGTGGAACCACTCTCAACCTAGTAGTGACACTGACGTGCAAACACAGCAATGTTGCATATGATACACTCTCACACCAGTGGCACTGCTGGGGTGAGAATGTTGAGTTTTCTCCACCCAAATAATATCCTATCAGTCGTGGTCCTGAGGCGTACAGCAACAGATCTGTAACTGAAAACCCATAAAAAGTGCACCAAAATGGTTGGTGATTGTGATAATATGGCTGAAAGTAGAAACTCTCCTGAGTGAATTTCTCGGTAGTTATACTCACCATGGTGGTCTTTTCCCGGAGCCACTCGGGGTCCCTCTCATCTTCGCTGTCCACATCCATCTCCTGCGGTCGGAGGGGCATGCAGCTGTCACTGTGGAAGTAGAGCCGGTTGTGACCGCTGACGTACGTCCTCTGCTGCTCCAGCTGACTCTCCTCAGACTCCAAAAACTCAGACAGGCTAGGCTTTGGACGCTTGGGCCTGTGGAGTCACCAACACAGTTGAACGACACACTCACACAGACAAGCAAGGTACTGGAAGCTGATGGGAGACACTCAACTGAACATGAGGCTCCAGAACCTTTGTATTCGATCATGTGAAAGGGTCTAAGAGAGACAGACTTTTGAAAACAGGATCAGAGTTAGACTTGCGTAGGATATTAAGAACAGGATCCACCCACACACTGACACACCCACACACACTGAATCGATATCCCAGCAGAGATCCTCACACACACTACACATTTGTAAAAAGAACAGTGTGTCATACAGTGTCAGAAACCACCTGATCACGATTACCAAAGACCTGCACACAGTTTGAGGCAAGTCCAATGATAAAAAAAAAAAAAAACTGAAGGAGGAAACTTCAAACTATCGCTCTAATGCCTTCTACAGTAATCTTACAAGATCATTAGAGATCACACCGTGCAACATGGATCTAATAAACTTTGGCACAACGTGTGCGTGTGAAGGCGTACCGATGTACGATGGTGCATGTGAAGGTGTGTCTATGTGCGACGTTGAAACATAATCTATGACGCAAGTAAGTACAGAAGAACACAATGTCATCAGCCTGCACTAGTGCTGCATTTAGTCTCCATGCTGGTTAGATTTTGTGCGCTATGTTGCGTTGATACATGCGTCGGTTCATGCTGCGTTTTGATTGGCTGGTCAGTAGTCACCAGTTGTAGCAGCACACTATGAGATGGACATCCTAAATTTCTGACGTTGTCAAAAAATAATTGCAGGTCGTCTCTGGTCGTCATGATGACGGCCGTCTTTGACCCTCTCTCACATAACGACGTAGGACCACCGTTTAGGAATCACGACCAAAGATATCAACACTATTGTAATCTGTCGCCTGGGAACAGCCCAGACTGGACAATGTATACTGAGCATAAGGGCTTCTCATTTAATTACAGTGTATTCAGGTGTGAGATTATAGTACACACATCCACCAATCATAAGGCATTTAGAACCGGGCACTGTTGCGATGGATTAACACAGAGACTGACCTGCAGACGAGGACGTGTGTAACAGAGGTTCTTTTAACCGGACCGTTACGGCTAAAGGCAAAACCTGGCTGGCAGTGGATGTCCTGAGGATTCCCCACATATGAGCCATCGTAGCACTCGTTCACTGATACGTCGATCCTGGCTCCTTTGGGGTGAGGCTGCTCAGCAGGAACATGAGCACATCAAGATGTCATCAGAACCACAAGAACTATACAGCATTTCGCTGTTTTATCATAGACTTCCTCTACTCATTTAGTTTTAGAATAGGATTTCAGACCATGTAAAATATAATATATAAAATTGATATTTTATTTGTAAGTTTATCTTCCATTCACATTTCTCAGTCATTTTACAGTGACATACAGCCCTGCTTATCATTCAGGAAAAGGAAAATTATTTATTTCGAACAGTCTCCTTATTATCTGAAGACTGAATTAGAAGAGCAATTTTATACACTTATTGTCAAAAAACTGGTCTTGTATTATTGAGATCACTGATTCTGTTATACTTCCCCTGGACAAATGTGTGAGCATTCCCAGGAAAGCACTGGGACATGCATTTTGCTCACCACATAGTTGAAGATGAAGCGACTGTGGGAGAGCTTGAGGTGTTTGAGGAGGCTGTAAAGTTTCCGGCAGTTCAGCGTGCACCAGGGACAGTGCAGGTCGTCTCTCGCCTCTGTCTGCTGCCGCGTGTTATTGTTGTACAAAAACTAACCAGAAAGCAGAAACAGAGAAGCAGCTGTGAGCAGAACACTTAAACCCTGAAGAAAAGGTCAAAGCTAAATGTCAGAGCAGCCCTTCAGGAAGGTACACACACACACACCTCTACTACACACTCACTGCACTCACTATTCAAAGCCAAAAACAGCCCAGACGAGTCTCAGGAAGCTCTGGGCTCCTAAGATATTCCTGCAGCTGAAATCTCAGAACACACAGAGCACACACACACAGGTCATGTCCTGAGATCTTGGTTACCTGATAATAAACACGAAGCTTCTGTCGAGGCTCGACAAGGACCTGCTCTCTTCGCACCGGCATGTCCGAGCTAACCGGATCCTTAACAGCTGAAAAACAGCAGAAAACGTTACAATGGTGCTTTTACGTAACACTGGACCACAATGTCAGTACCAGCAAATTTATATAACACCACACCAGAAACCTAGAAAACTGCTCAGACAAGAGTGATATGTAAACATGAAACACATTCTAGCATGTTTATGAATAAGGAGCTTGTAGTTTAGAATTAAAGAAATTTTTTGAATGTAGAGAATATCAGGGCGCAAAGATCAGATACTGCATTTTATGTTACACAAAATGCATTTTTTCCTTCCTTAATTTAATCTATTTCTTTTTATCCTGTCTGATACAATAAGCTAAACAGTTCTGTATTAATTATTATTAATTTATGTGGGCTACTGACATTTCTGTGTTTCATCACAGTAATGGCTACATGCAGTAAGCTTTTTGTAAAAATATTTTCTCACTGGGACACTTGAATACTACATACGCACACCATGAGATGCTTTGTGTTAACAGATTATTCTATAAACAGCACAAAGGATTTTAATAACTGGGTGCAACACCAGGGTAGTGCCAATCTGATACTTCATATTAGTCCAATACGGGCCGAAATCACTGGATAAGATATCAGAAAAGACCTGAACAATCATGTAAACTAAACCCTGATCAACGCGCCATAAACAGAAACACAGACGATGACAAGTAACAGACGTGCAGTAGGGCTGCATCCCAAACGGCTCCCTGCTCCATACATAGTGAACTAAATTACAGACTCCTGCACAAACAGCGTAGAACACATCCAACACAGAGCCGCTGGAGACTCAGCCATCTGTGCAGAACTTCAGAATGGACACACTGGGACTATATGGGTGTAGAAACTGGAGTTTATAACTTACACAACGCCCCTAGAGGAAGTAGGGAGCCATTTCAGATTAAGACAGATGTGTTACTAGCATTAGTTGTTGAGGAGAGGGAGAAAAAGACAGTATCGGATTGGTATTGGCAGATGTAAGGGCACGGTATCAGTAACAAACAGGAAAAGTGGTATTGTGCCACCCGTAATTGACACAGAATGTGTTAGTACAGTTTGTGTATTGAGCGCATCTATTTTAGATGACTATTTAGAAGAATTTTATAATATTTGTGTAAAAATGCTCATATACCAACAGCCAAATCGGCTAAGATGCCCATCTTTAGGAATAACTTACCCACATATTAATCAACAGAGTCAGACATACCTACGGTCTGAGGAGGTTTCGGCGCACTTGGCCTGTGGTTCTCTCCTCCGCTGGTGTCTGAATTGCGTGTGGCAAGCGGCCGGGCCACCGGCGCCGTGGTGTGCTCACTCGTGTCGCCGGTCCAGCGCAGAGTGAACTGCAAGGTGGGTCCGTGAGAGAAGGTGTCAAACGGAGGTACCCACTGCAACAAAACATGGAGAGAATAAAACTTAAGAAAATCAACATGACGACAGTGCTGTAAATGGAGAAACCGGAGCAGCAACATTCACCTTTTCCCATACGCAGGCTTCCCACGCCACCACAAACATCAAACCAAAGACTTCTCAAGGACTTTCCAGACCTAGTCTCCACAAATTCACGACAGTGTTGAGGTTTATTACTGTTACAGCACTTAACGTTCACCCTGTGATCAAGAAGTCATGGGTTTGATTCCCAAGACTGCTAAGCACCCTGAGCAAGGTACCGTCCCCACACACTGCTCCCGGGGCGCCGTGTTCCTGGCTGCCCACTGCTTCACTTGGTGAATGGGTTAAATGCAGAGGAAGAATTTCGTTCTGTTCACACTGCGTGCTGTGGCGTGTTCACGTATGACAGAATGGTCACTTTCACTTCAATTGCTGCGGTTTAACCTGCCTCACTCGACTTCAGTCACTACTGCATGCACGCGACCGCTGGACTTTCTTGAGCCAGGTGACGCAATAAAAAGGGCAAACAGATAGCAGGACGCGCCCTGTTTACTAAATAAAAAAACCAACAACAAAACAACAACTTCAGTTTCTATTATTGCAGAAAATGTAGGTTCAAGGACTTTCAGTGACCTGTGTCTGTTAAGGTCTATTTTCAGAAGCGTTCAAGGACTCAAATTCAAGGATTCACAATAGTCTTTAATGGGTATAGGTAGTTAATTTAAAAATATGGAACAATTTCATTTAAAAAAAAGACTACAGTTAGTAAACCGTATATGGTAACTGTATAATATGTACTGTAACTGCATAGTAATTACAAGTTGCTTATTGGATGTCAGGCAATCATGCTCTTATTTGCATAAATGTTAGTTTTACCAAATGTTTGACTTTTCACAAACCCAAAACTTTTCTGGACTCTCAAAACACATCCATCTCTTTATTAGGGTGGATCAGACTTTGGATGTGGTTTAGGAGACAGTATGACTTACTGGGAGCTGTAAAAACGAATTAATTTCCTCACTACAGGCTTCTGTTTGCAGGGCACCACATGTTCCACTGTTAATGCTTTTGATAGTTTGCTGTTGGGTGAGGTTCTCGCACCAGGTTTCGCTTTAAAAGCTGTATGTGAGGGGCTATGATCGTAGATTCCATCAGAGCAACGAACAGCACGCGAGCAGCTGGGCTAAAACTAATATGGACGAGTCGAAGGGCCAAACTAGTAAAGTATGTTAAACACTGGTAAAAATTTGTCTCACCAAAAACCTATCGTGTTACAGCCCTAACGTTATTTTTATTATTAACTAGGAGAGGGCATTCTTCCCCTCAAATTTTGTTTACCACACACACGCGTCCTCTCATCACAACATGAAGAGATATTTAAACTCTGCCTAACTCATCACCAAACATTTGCGCACAAACACACCTTTCCATCCACAATAGTTTCCCATGTGGCTCTTTTTTTGCCGATAGGACAGTCCTCCATCTCCTGCATAGACACTTCATATTCACCATCCAACAGCTGCAGACGCCTATAAAAGAATTATACCAAATGTGTAGAAATGAAAAGCTTAAAGAACAACAATGAAACGAACAGGTCGAACCGTACCTGTTCTTGTCAAATACGGTCATCTGGGCCACAAACGTCGTCTCACCATCATCGCGATGTGAGGAATAACGTTTTTTCCTGCTGGAAACCTCTTCAATAACATCTGGAAAATAAAAAACAAACATGTTCTGTTATGGTCTTCTAATGTTAGGTCTTTCCACCAGCCACTTGATAAACTAAAAGTACAATCCTAATATATAGTACTGTGCAAAAATCTAGAGCCACCCCTTGCAAATTTCCCACTTTTGGGACTAATAAAGGTTTATCTGATCTCCTTGTTGTTGAATCTCCTTTGTTATATTGTGAGGATTAAATGAAAGAAATGTGAACAAATGTTTTACTGACAGGCTGCAAAGTGTCTAAAGATACAAGGAGTTCTAGATA
>JBBJLS010059267.1:0-12997 GCA_037577275.1 Bryconaethiops microstoma
ATACACACACACATACACACACACATATATATATATATATATATATATATATATATACACACACACATTATATATATATACACATACATACATAAATATATATATACATACATATATATACACATATATGTATATATATATATACATATACATATGTGTATATATATATACACATATATATATACACATACACACACATATATACATATATACACATATATATACATACATATATATATATACATATATATACATACACACACACACACACACACACACATATATATATATGTATAAAATGTATGTATGTGTATATATATATATATATATAGAGAGAGAGAGAGAGAGACAATATAAATCATAAAAGGACTGCCCTCAGATCGTCATATCAACTGCAAGTGTTTTCTCATGTTTGCAAGCCCAAAAGAAGAAAACAAAAACCTTAAATCTGGGGAAACATAATCCAGTCCAAAAACACAAAAAAACAGAAGGTATTCAGGATCCTTCTTACCAAACAGAGTTCCTATTCTCACCCAAAATCAGCTCACTTTCTTAGCTATTCCAATTTAAGACCTTAGTTTCCCAAGTCCTTCTTACTTAATCTACTTATAACTCAGATTGTTCCACTGGGCCTTTAATCAGTAGCTTCCCAGTCCTGTTTACTACCAAGCTCTCTCTCCCTTTTACCAAAGTCTCAAAATCAAGCTCTATTGTTCTCTTTCCCTCTCAGAATAAACTCCACCCCTCCCTGACACCTGTCCTCCCACAGATAACCTAGTCCCCCTAGTGGTTCTCAGAAAAAATGACAGGTGACAGCCAAGAAAACACAGAAAACCAGCTCATGGAACCCCCTGGGTTACAGGCTAGCCAGCCCATTAACATAAATTGTGTTTTTGTGTGATTACCATAATATATCATAAAAAATCATCCGTCCCTCTTGTGGATCATTCTGAGTGCTCTTGGGGATCCTCTGGTGGCCATGGGGGCCCTAAGCAGGCACTTAGTTTGTTTATGTGTTTCGGGACGGCCCTGCCAGAACTCATTGTTACACGTGGGGAGCGAAAGCCAGCCCATCTGGTCTGATCCCACAGAAGAGCTGCTGTAGCACAAACCGCTGAAAAAGTTCATGCTGTTCTGATAGAAAGGGATCAGAACACACAGTGCAACACAGTTTGCTGCGTATGGGGCTATAGACCAGTCATAGTGCCCATGCTGACCCCTGTCAACCCCCTATAATGGGCATGTGGACATCAGATCTGGACCATGGACCGGTGGAAGAATGTGTCCTGGCCTGATGAATCACATTTTCCTTCTGTGGGTGTGTCATGCAGATGGCACCACTGTGGGAAGGAGGTGAGGCGGTAAAGGCAATGTGATGCCCTGGTTGATGTTCTGCTGGGTACCCTAGCATCCTGCATTCATGTTTGTGTTATGCCACACTTTACAAACAGTTTGAGGAACAAGACAAGAAGTTCAGTTAACTCAGTCTGCAGATTCCTCAAATCGCAATCCAACTGAGGCAGTTTTAATGTTATGGCTATTTAATGTAATCTCTCTCACTCTCTCCCTCTCTCTCTCCTCTTTCTCTCTCTCTCTCCTCTTTCTTTAAAATACACAAGAGTATATAGAATGACATATATATGGTGGCCTAATTGTTAGGGTGTTGGCCCTGCAATCAGAAGGTTGTGGGTTCGAATCCAAGCACTGCTGGTGGCTTCACTGAGGTACCCTTGAGCAAGGTACCATCTCCACACACTGCTCCCCTCATTGGTGGCAGCCCCTGCTTCACTTGGTGAATTGGTAACATACAGAGTAAGAATTTCACACTGTGTGGTGTTCTGTGTTCACATGTGACTATAAGGGGCCACTTTACTTTATATATGCACTATATAGAAATCACATAGATATTTTCATTTAAAAAGAAGAGCATTTGTTTATTACTGCATAAAGGGGGCATTTGACAGATGCTATTATGCAGAGCGACTTCCAATCATCAGTTACAGGGACAGTCCCCCTGGAGACAATGGGTTAAGTGTGTTTCTCAAGGACACAATGGTAGAAAGTGGGGGGGGTTTGAACCTGTGACTTTATGGTCATCGGATTCACAGACAAATGTTTACCCACTAGGCTACTGGTCACCCAGGTAACACCTTTTTATACATCAAAATAAGGTAAACAGACTCCAAGAAACAGGTTTTACTTGCTGGTGGCTCTTGCAGTTTTTCTCTTCAGCGTCCTTTTACACAGCATAAGTCTTGTAATGTAGAACAGAGGTGTCAGGGAGCTGATGGGCCAAAGTAGCACTGCATGGATTAGCTTCATCACACATAATACATCTCACGGAAGGCTCGATAATTAGTTCGTGAGATCATCTGGCCATGTTAAGTCAGAAAATGCCATGCCAGCACTTCTTCAGGACTGGAGTTCGACACTTTCGTTCCATTTAAAAGTTCATTTGTCAAATATTTTTCCCCATACATACTATTTTTTTCAGTATTGTAAACTAGACACAGAAAAATTCTATTTTTTGTTTGAAATTAAGTTACTTAGTATATTTTCACAGTATTACAGTATCGATATTTGCTCACTTTAAAAACGTAATGTAAATGTGAAATATTAGACATTATACCATAGCTAGTTCCAACCTCACAATCTGATTGGCCGAGATCTGTTGTATGAGTGCCAGTATGTCCCTACAATGGCACATGGGCCATATCTCTTTTAAGATCACTGTGCTTTACTCATCTGTAACCTAGCAACAGCAACACACCAACAAAAAAAATTTTATTCTAACTTACACTATATGTACAAAAGTGTTGGGACACACCTGTTTTCAGGGTTTGGGCCCCTCACTTCCAGTAAAGGACAAACTTAATTCTTCAGCAGACCAAGACATTTTGTACAACACCATGCTTCCAACTTTGTGGACACAGTTAGAGGAAGAACCTTTTCTATTCCAGCATGACTGTGTCTCAGTGCACAAAGCAGCTCCATAAAGACGTGGCTTGATGAGTTCCGTGTGGAAGAACTCGACTGACCCACAGAGTCCTGACCTTAATCCCACCCAGCACCTTTGGGATGAACTGGAACAGAGATTGTGAGCCAGACCTTCTCATCTAGCAACAGTGCCTGACCTCATAAATGCTCTACAGAATGAATGGGAACGTAATCCCACAGTATTTGAATGCAATGTCATTAAAGTCCCTGTTGCCGTAATGGTCAGGTCTCCCAATATGTTTGTCCATATAGCGTATAACATACTGCCAATTTACAATCTCTGTGCTATTAAGGCCGACCGGTTAAACACACACACAAATGTTCTACAGATTTTAAAAGGTCCTTATAATCCAGAAATAACTGACAAGCCAGACAAACTAGAGTGAAGGTGAAACAAGCAAATACACGGAGTAAACAGCCTTTGTTCTATTTTGTCTGGTCAGTTTAAGAGGCAGAACAATGATTTGTATGTCAGTATGGAAATGCAGCATTGAACTGTGGAAAATTAGACATTTAAGAGTCAGTTTTTGACTTGGTGAGCAGAATTAGCACAACAATACAATCTGACTGAAACTATATAAAAAGATGAGCATTCCCATATTAACCATATCATCCATGATGAAGATCCAATCTCCTTTTAGATGGCAGGCCGCTGCTTCGGTGCAGCATGTTTGACTAAACCAATCAGTGCTGGAATTTTTCCAGGTCAGCACAGAGTGCGCGCACACAGACAGACACACACACACACACACACAGACACACACACACACAGACACACACACACACAGACACACACACACAGACACACATCTGTGCTCTGAAACTGATAGCTGTCGCTTCCTCTGACAAACACACAACAACTGTGTTTACCTGGCAACCCATCACTACGGCATCTGCACTCAGGAACTCCAGGAGAACACGATTAAATCCAGTTTCCTTCTGGATACCAGACCACAACAGAAACAAAACACAAAAACATCAAATTGTGGTCCTAATTTTGGGTTTGGAAATTACTGTAAATCAAATTTTTGCAAAAACAAATCCCACAGTTTCACACTAACCCCAGATGTAAGATCAATCAAGACATGTTTGGTATACAAATTTAGCTTAAGTTTGGCGCTGGAGCTAATTTGGTAATACACGCTAGAAGTCAATAGACACTCAAATCAGAACTGCATCCAGCTCTTCATTAAGGTGATGCAGACTTGCGGATGTGGTTTAGGACACAGCATGACTTACTTCCAGCTACAAACATGAGCAAAACCTTCACTGTGTAGAACAACACTGTGAGCAGGCTTTTTAGACAACAGGGGTTGTTTTTTTTTTCTTAGGGGTAGAAGTGCTGATCTACAATGATTTTTGTGACAATGAGGGTAAATGTAGAGGAACTTGACTCAGGATCAGTCCTACATATGACAGGTTTGTGAATGCCAACAATGGTGTTGTCTCAGCTGGCTGTAATAGTGAAGTTTTGTTAATTTATAGAAGTCATATTGTGTTCTAAACCACATCCTGCATCACTTAAATGGAGATCTGGATGTTGTTTAAACTAGTTCAGAGATGTTTTGGCAATGTGTTTTTAATGGAAACAAATTGGGTGACTGTTGACTTCTAGTTTTTGGTAGCGACATTTGCTAAGGTTTACTCCAGCACCAAAATACAGGGTGATGAGATCTCACTAAAGTTTCTAAGTTTCAAGTTGATTGTCATATAAAAATAACAATGGAACATCACTAACAGTAATAAAATTCTTGGACTGAGAGTACCCCCAAGTTTGCATGGTTTAAACAACAAAACATTTTACACAGGACGAATAAAATTAAAGTAGTAAAAAAGTAACAGTAGTAAAAAAGTATTTTAAGTAAAAGTATAATTATAGTTCTTAGTAAACGTTTTTATTGTTGTAATATATCCTACTCATGCTAATATATTATACTAATAATTGAGATTCTTGATAATCTCGTCAAATGTTTTAAAAATGTAACGATCTTTAAAAATAATTTTTTACTTAATTTTAAAACCACCTTTCATAATAAACAGGCTTGGGACCCATGACGACTCTAGTCTTCCAAGCAGGACCTTCGTCTATCATCGGAGAACCTGTTGCAAAACGCCTTATTTGATGACTAACATAAGTAAAGGAAAAAAAAAACATTTAACTGACATGCCAAAAGCTAAGGCCCAGTCATGGCATGCAGTGGGAGCAAACAGTTGCAAAGGTGCACTTCCCGATGAACAAAGTCCACTGCATGGAAGAGCGCATACACAGATACTAGATAGATATAAGTACACAGTTTAGGTCAGCTTAGAACTCAAAATATATCTGCGTACATCTGTAGGACGATTGATCGAGGCATTGACTAAAAGCAGTGAAGGGACCTCACCACAGTCACTGATTTATAAGGGGGACAAACTATTTTTTATTTTTCTTTAGGTTCATATTACATGTACATGAGAAGCTGAGTGAACTTGCAAGTTCTCTTATCAGTACATCTCTTACTTCAAAGCTTAGACTTCTACAACCCTGTCCACTTTCTACAGTTTCCCTCGGAGGTGGGCAACACTGACCCCCAATCAGCTCCATCTGTAAAAACCAGTTCGCACGACTCACTTCCAACTCCCTCACGACGGGTATAAAACACAAAGACCAGAAACGAAGTTATCAAGTTCATCTAACTGAAGCCTTATAATCAAACAAAACACTGCTTTTGTCATGTATCACACACAAACACTAATGAAATGAATGGTATGGAGCTCCACCAGTTCACATGGTCAGCCCGGTTTACAGAAAGACCAGGCTGATGGTAAAACTGAGAGCCATTTTGAGAGAAAAAGTAAAAAGCAGATAAAATATAGCTAGTCTGGGACAAAGATAAACAGAATAAATGCTGCTTATTGTGTGTTATCTATAATCAGAGGTCAGTAGTAACTAGATATTGTAAAATGTTGATAGGTTTGTACATTGCTATCAAGTATTTTCAAAGGATAATACTTTCACTTTTAAAGTTCATCTGTAAAGAAAGTATAGAAACATTTCAGTCATTAACATTCAGTAGCTAAATATTTTTTTCCCTCTCATTTTCTCCCCAATTTAGTCATGTTCAATTCCATCCAACAGGTAGGGCTTGATCACACCAAGCTACCAATGCTAGGAGGGTGCATTCTTTCAAACTGCCGTTAAATCATCATTGGGTAGCACAAAACGTTTGGTGGAGGTCAGCTAACAGACGCCATGGCTGGCTGCTTATTCAGTTGTACCACTTGGGAGTCCCTTGGGTTTAATTTCATTATGTTATGTTGATGACAGCTTTGTAAGCGCACACACACAGCTTAGTTTTGATTATTGTATTATAGCCCAAAAGGTCCCACCTATGCTTAAAAACATTTGGTTGGACAATTAGGCCAAAATGTAATGGTCCCAGTATAAAGTGTTATGTATTTGCCTAAAACAAAAGTGTGCCCAATTTATATCTTGCCTGCAGTGATGCTAAAATATAACTTGAAACATAAAATCTGTGGAAAAATGCAATCAGGCGAGTATGTAATAATTTTGACAAGCAGCTTTCTCACCAAAATTACCACAGAGGTGACAGGAGGCAAAAAATAATCTTATATATAGGAATATATTTTAAAACGTTACATTATTCAAAAATAGGCATGAGAAATCAGAAGATTTGTGTTGGATGAATAACAGAGACCCGTCAAATGAGGCAAGGAGCTAACGCTAGAGCTAACAGATACAACATTGGATGCCAAAAAAAAACTCTTCAGTGCTTAAATGTGCCAACAGTCTACTTTGTCAGAGAAATATCTTTTCATGATTTCTGGACCTACAGTGGCGCTTCAAAGTTTGGGAACCCTTCTATATGTTCAGAATGGACACTTTACACCTAAAATTTCATCAGATTATCACACAAGTCCTAAAATTAGAAAAAGAAAACCCAGTTAAATAATTACACTTTGTCAGTTATATATTAAGGAATATATATATTAAGGAAAATGATCCAATATCACTAAACCTGCAAGTGATGAAAAACATGTCAGCCTTTCCTTTCAGTATCTGTTTGGACCCGATTGTGTATCAATAACTGCAACAGCGCATTCCTTTGTAAATGATATAAATAACATGATGGAAGCGTGTGCACTCACACTGTATTTGAATGCTGCTGCTACATTTATACCACAGTGTAGCATAACTGTGCATGAGTAATTGGGCTAAACAGCCTGTTGCTTCTTATTTTATTTTTTTACTCTTATTTAGATACCTGATTTTTAATCCAATCCAAGCAAACTTTATTTATATAGCACTTTAAAAACACAGTTGGCCAAAGTGCTGTACACATATAAAATACAAAGTAAAAACCATAAAATAAAATAAGCAAAATAAAACACAAAACAAACATTAAAGTCAAAGTGAAAGTAAAAGTAGAAAGTAAAAGTCAAAGATTGAATTAAATGCCAATGATAAAAAATGAGTTTTAAGAGAGGACTTTAGTGAGTCGGCCTGCCTGATGTGCAAAGGTAATTCATTCCAGTTTTGGGGCGATGACTGAAAAAGCACGGTCCCCTCCAAGTTTTCTTTGTTTTAGGGACGTCTAACAATAACTGATCTGCCGACCTAAGAGAACGTGAAGGAGCGTACGGCTGAAGCAGATCAGACAGATACTGTGGGGCAAGACCATGAAGGCATTTAAAAACAAAAAGAAGAATTTTAAAATCAACTCCAAAACGAACCAGTGAAGCCAGTGAAGTGATGCCAAAACAGGAGTAATGTGCTCACATTTTTTTGTACCAGTTAAAAGTCGAGCAGTGGCATTCTGCACCAACTGTATAGGAGCAAGTGATGCTTGACTTAACCCAGAATAAAGTGCATTGCAGTAGTCCAAATGGGTTGTAATAAAAGCATGGATTAAAATCTCGAAGTGATGCAAAGAAATAAATGGTTTAGCTTTTGTAAGTTGTCTTAGTTGAAAAAAGCTAGACTTAACCACTGAGCTAACCTGTGCATCAAATTTGAGATTATTATCAAGTCTTACACCAAGGTTTTTTGCAACAGGCGTCATATGTTGACTTAACAAGCTCAAGTCAACAGGTATTGTGGAGCTATCCGAAGGCCCAAACAACATAACCTCAGTCTTTTTATCATTAAAGTGCAGACAATGACATCCATGACTTAATTTATAAAATGCACTCAAATAGTAAATTTGCTGAATATCCATTTTCTTGCTCCAGGGGCATATAAATTTGACTATCGTCAGCATGAAAATGGAACGCAATAACATATTTCCAAAAAATTTAGCTAAGAGGAAATAAGTACAGGGAGAAGAGAAGAGGACCAAGAATAGAACCTTGAGGGACACCACACGAGAGGCACTGGTGAGGACTCAGCAGTTCCTATATGGACACAAAAGCTCCTTCCTGATAAGTAGAACCTAAACCACTCTAAAGCAACACCTGAATGCCCAACCAACTCTCCAGACGAGACAAGGTCAACTGTATCAAAGGCAGCTGTCAGACCCAACCGAACCAGAACTACATAGTGACCAGAGTTTGTGGCTAAAAGAACATCATTAAGAACTCTCAAAAGTGCTGATTCAGTACTGTGATGGGTTTTAAACCCAGACTGGAAAACTTCTAAAATGTTGTGCTGATCTAAAAACGGTTTCAACTGGAAATAAATACTTTTCTCCGAGACCTTAGAAAGGAAAGGGAGCTTAGAGATGGGCCTATAGTTAGAAGGTACATGAATGTAAAATATTTAACTATGAATGTAAAAATGCAGGACTGGCCCACTGAAGAAAAAATAATGGTTATTAATACTACAAGCAAGGGCAATACAAAATGGTTATTTGGGCTATTTAAAAAAATCTAAATCATGTAACTAAAAATATACCCATAAAAATGAATCATCGGCACATCCAAAATAAGTACAGCTTGTTCCAGGAGAAGAAGCTCCATCAGTGCCTGCAGAACAGTGTAAAGGAAACATGCTGACTATGAGAACTTCATGAGCAGCGTCTTAAGTCTGCTTCCAAAAATAATCACTGCAACGTTGTGCAACACACGTAGGGACAATACCAACAACACTGAGCTTAGCTTTCTTTACAACCTACAATTACAGCCTATTCTCAACATAAATGAACTTTCTACACTGGATCAATGTCTAAATTCTCACAAAATATTTTTTTTTTTGTTTTTTTTTTGCAATAATCACACAATAGGAGCTCTTCAGATTATAAAGTAGGGATTAAAGCAAAAACGCTGAAAAGTTCATGGAGGTCGGCTCCCTATATGCGGCATGAAAGCACACACTTAACTTATAGCTAAAAGATGAACAAACAAAAAAATGCACTCCTTGTCAGTGCACAAATGTAAACAAAAAAGGGCAAAAATAACGCGAGCACACACAAATGCTCCTCTGAACAAAAGGGTTCAGGACTCACAAGGACAAATATTTGCTTATGCACAGTCTGCCTCCCATCGTAACCCTGTGTGTGCTGTAATGCAGTGTGGTTTGATGAGAGCGATCTTACAAGGACAATCACTGGTCTTCCTCAAGCAGTCTAAATAAAACAGGACTAAATTACCCAGGCTAAATAAAACAGTCAACTTGATTTAATGTCAGTTTTTATTAAAAATATCCAGCTTCATCACACTCTAATCACACAACACTACTGAAAGTCTGCTGAAAACCCTGCAGTCATACTTCAGCTCTGCTGGAGTTAATTCAACATTACTTTACTGTGCATGGTAATGATTGCCTGATACATAACAAACAAGCAGCAAATTGTTTGAGCTCTGTTATCTTACACAGCTGAGGTACCATAATGACTTATCACCACGCTGAGAGCTAAATGCATGTTGAAAGAGAAAGCATCGCCATCAGTGAACGCAATGAACTCAAAAGGTCAGCGATACAAAAATACATGTGCATTTCACACATTACGGTAAAGAAAGACGCAGAAACACACACACAGAAATCTGCCATAACATTAAGATTTCCCAGCAGATCATTGACCATCACATGGCCTCTGCTGCCTCATGTTCTTCTCATCCTGGTGCCATGTCCTCCCCAAATAAGTGACACATGCACCCTGCTGTCCACATGAAGTAAAAGAAAAGATGATTCATCAGAGCAGGCCACCTTCTTCTATTGATCCATGGACCAGTTCTGTCGCTGACATACCCATTGTGGGCATGTTTGGTGGTGGACAGGGGTCAGCATGACCAGTCCTACACACAGCAAGCTGTGATGCATGATGCACTGTTCTAACACCTTTCTATCAGAGCCAATATGAAATTTAGCATCAATTTGTGCTATAGCAGTTTATCTGTGGGATTAATGAGCCTTGGTTGTCCAAGGCGGCGGCCTAGTGGGTAGGATACTTGCCTCGGGACCAACAGGTCACGGATTTGAATCCTTCCTTCAGCACCACCACTGGGTTCCTGAGCAAGACCCTTAACCGAAAAGTTGCTCCAGGGAGACTGTGCCCTGTAGTTAGGGAATGGAAGTCGCTTTGGATAAAAGCATCTGATAAATGGCGTAAATGTAAATGTAAATACATGACCAGTTCACTAGATGGACCAGTTTTGGTGGGTACTTATCACTGCACACTGGAAAAGGCCCACAAGACCTGCCGTTTTAGAGATGCTTTGGTTCAGACATCCTCGAGACACGCACACACGCACACACAGATGAGCCATAACATAGCCCACCACATACAAAATAACATAACCTTAGGGGCAGCTGGTGGCCTAGTGGTTAGGGCGTTCGCCCTGCGTTCAGGAAGTCAAGGGTTTGATTCCCAAGACTGCTAGTGGCACCTCTTGAGTACCCTTGAGTAAGGTACCGTCCCCACACAGTCCACAAATGCTCCCCAGGGGCTGTGTTCCTGGCTGCCTGCTGCTTCACTTGGCGAATAGGTTTCGTGAATTTCGTGCTGTTCACACCGTGTGCTGTGGTGTGTTCACGTATGACAGAATGGTCACTTTACACTTCATCAGCAAGTGGAGCAGTTTGATAGATTAAGAGCGGTTTGAACATAGCAAGTCAAATATTGTTTTGAAACGAAGTATTTCTGAAGTATTTATTGCTCTCAGGATGACTTCTGGAGAGGTTCTGATGTTGAAGTCTACATTTTTGTTGACTTGATCACTCGCCCTTTAAAGGGGTCATCTAGCAAATTTGCTTGAGCTAAAAGTGATATAGGATGGCCTTTAATCTGGCATCGGGGAATTCCTCCAGGGAAACAGCAAGGGCAAGTTGACGAGGTTATAAAAGCAGAACTGAAACGGAGGGTCAGTTTCTCTGCATCAGTCAGGCCTGGCACGTTCCTGCCTGACACTCACTGATCTTGCAGAAGCTGCTGATCAATCATGGCAAGGTCACATTACCACTGCTTTAATCGGACCTTCAGATTTTTATTCTTGAGTCCTGGGGGGACGGAAGATTAACTCTAGCTCACACAGGTAGTGGACACCCGAGTCTATGGAGAAAAAGCAGTCAGATTTCCAGAAATGGAAAACGAAGTGAGTTAACTAGACAGCTAGAAGCTATGACAATGCAAATGATACAGTATAGCCGAGGTATTAGCAGTGGTTTATGATATTCATGTTGATCAATACCAGCAATACCAGTTCGATCTACCACTTTCTGTCTAGCATTTTTCTGCCCAGCACTTGTGATTATCTTCTTTAAGAATATCAAATATTGTTTAAAACATAACAGTAGAAATCTTACCAATGAATTTCACTGTCTGATATCACATAGGTTCAGCATAAAATCTGTATTCACTTCACATATGTTGTCTTGCAAACTGTGTATCTGAGAAAACTAATTTGCATATCATGTCACTCAACAGTTAGAGAGAATACAGAGAAAGAGAGATAAACATCAGAAAGATAGGTGAACAGAAACAGATATAAATAAATATATACATACATATAAATAGACAGATTGAGAGGCAAAGAAACCGAGAGAACAGCCAGACAGATAGATGGACAGAGAGACAGACATATAAACAAAAACAGACAGATAAACAGATAGACAGATGGATGGGTAGAGACAGATAGAGAGAACATACAGAGAGACAGACAGCCAGAGATACAGCCAGACAGACTGGCAGACAGATAAAAGTGTTATGCACAACCAATGTTTAACATGTCTGTGTGTGTGTGCTCTGTGGAGAAATTAAAGAAGTTCAGAACTTGCAGAGGCCTCACCAGGAGCTCACCTGGGCAGGGCAGCTGCTTTAATGGACCGGAACCCAGGTCTGGTCAATTCAGGATCCAAACTCCAAACAAGAAGTCCAAGACGAAGAGAAGGAGCTTCATATTTCATTTCTGCAAGGTCTGGAGTCAGTCGAGTGCTTCAGCTCTTCTGTCATTCTGCTATAATTACTGTCAACAGCTCTACACTGATGACTGTGAGGATGGTCTGTAATTTACCCTCTAGGTTTAACTTGTTTGACTTTTCTCTTTTTGCCCTTTATGATTTAGGAGGACTACAATGAACGGTTTCGGCAGCTTTTATCCAAACAGACCTTTATACGTTCACTGGGGAGATTTCAGATTTAACATATGTCCCTGTATAGACAAAACGTTCAGTTTGGGCGTGTTTACAGGGCTGAAATGGCACGTGCAAGATTAGAGGACGGAAAGAGAGTGCAGGTATGTGAATGTGTGTGATTGAGTGCGGGGGAGGGGGGGAAATAAGAAGATTAGGAGTGTGTACGGTGCATGTGTGTATGCGTGTGCTTGCAAGAATGTATTAGAGTGTGTGATTAAGTTTGCTTGCTTGTGTTTGTTGGTGTTTATGGGTGTTTCTGTGTGAGTGTGCATGTCTGAATCCGTTTTTATTATTGAAAGCTAAGCATGTGCTCTACAGGCTGGCTGAACCGGCCTCTATAAGAGGATCAGGCCATGACACACAACACACACACACACACACACACACACACACACACACACACACACACACACACACACACACACACACACA
>JBBJLS010059407.1:0-12989 GCA_037577275.1 Bryconaethiops microstoma
TGCAAGACTTGTAGACAACTGATTAAGTACTATTCAGACTCAGGCACGAGTCTCGTAATAGAAATTCAGTGAAAATTGTGTGTTTTATGTAATGTGTGTGTGTGTGTGTGTGTGTGTGTGTGTGTGTGTGTGTGTGTGTGTGTGTTTATGGATGGATGGATGGATGGATGATTTGCATAAAATTCAACATGAAACACACTGTGCATTGTTAAGATGACTTGCAGTTCAATGAAATAACAAATTACATTTTGGATTTTTATTAAACTAAGCTGGGCATGCTGTGATCTGTATTCTATTTTTTACTGTAACTGACAGATTCCAGCCAAAAAAACAACATGAGAGTGGGAGGGAATTGGGAGTCATTCTTCTGGGATTGGGACGGGACGGAATTTTTCCCCAGTTTTTTTATGGGATTGGGATGGGAGAGGTTTAAAAATTCATTCCCGTGTCACCCTCTAGCCCGAACGACACAAAAGCAAAAAAAGCTGAAGGAAAACACGCTTTAGTGCTGGGGTTTCAGCAAACAATTATTAGTTCAGTTCTCAGAAAAAAAACCTGCAATGGATTGACACCGTGACTGCTGGTCCACGTTAAAGTGTATTTACTGTATACAGTATTGCTTCATAGGGAGAGGAAAAGTCCTGAGTAATTGATCTTTACTACTGTTCTTTTAGGGGCTAGTTGTAGCCTAGTGGGGGAAAAAATAATGGTGTTTAGCAGACGCCCTGAACCAGAGTGACCTACAGGGACAGTCCCGCTGGAGACACTGAGGGTCTTGCTCAAGGACACAATGGTAGAAAGGGGGCGGGGGCAAGTTCACAGGCAAGTGTTTTACCCACTAGGCCACTACCACCCCCATAAACCGCTTGCTTGTGAACCTGATGACCACAAAGTTGCAGGTTCAACCCCCTCCCCCACTTTCTACCACTGAGTCTTTGAGCAAAACACTTAACCCTCAGTGTCTCCAGAGGGAAGCTGCTCTAGATAGTCTGCCACATGACCCTTTACTTTTATTTTTAGTATTATAAACAAGAATTAATTTGTAATATAGTATTATTTATTATATGTATTATTTGTATTATAAGTATGATTGTATTTTATCATGTACTTTTGATACACAATATTTTGCTATGCATACTTAAGAACTTGCACATTACTTTTCCAGCTCCATGACAGAATACTTTTTACTCTTTTTACTCTTTTCATTTAGACCTTCAGACTGCTCTTGCAAATGAAGATTTTGGCCAAATGTAATTTTTTTAATGTATTTATTTATTTATAGTTATAGCACTTGGCTAATTTGTCATTGCGCAAGGGGTAGTGCTGCCCAAAAGTCACACAGCACCAAATAAAGAAAACATCATTTAGTATTTGTGTGTTTATCCTTGCTTTTAATAATGAAAAGAAAAATCACTTTAATGCATTTTAGCTCCATCTTTTCACTTTTAATTTAGTAAAACCATGTATGGTTTCACTGTAGCTGAGCTCTCAATTAAGCTCTGAAAAATGTCCTCAGTCCAAAACAATGGATTTGATATGAAAAAGAAATATATCTAATACTAATACTGAATAACACTAAGATGTATTTAAATGTAGCTTTTTCCTCTAGTATGTAATTGGGTGTTCTCTTATTCATTGAATTGAATGTGGTACATTAGCATTAGAATATCAAACATTGGCATATTAGTCAGACATTTTCTTAAACATTTCAAAATAAACATATAGACATTTAAGGTTCCAAATTGATTACATTGTTTAATATGAGTTATTAATGATTGTTTCTTGTGTTTTTTGTGCATCTGAAGACTAATTATATATACACAGCGCTGCAATTTAATTTTTAAATCAGCATCTCTATGAGTATAACAACCATTCCATGCCAGTGTCTGTTAAATTCTGTCACGTAACGCCTCCTTTCCCTCCTTCTCCAGGCATGATAGGCAGGTACACACACACCATGGATACTCGAAGTGTTTATTTCAAAGAAACACAAAACTGACTCGAGGGTCAGACGTCAAACACTAACTAAACAAAAGGAGACAGGAAAAGCCCAACCCATAATGACGGTTAACCCACACAAAACTGAAACCCCTGGCGGCCTCTAGCGGCCACCCACCGTCACTGACCCCAGGCCTGACAAATTCCGACACAAGCACCTCGTTCTGCTTTGAGTTACTCATTAGTGATCACCTGAATCACATCTTATTTAATGAAGAAAAGTATAAAAACACTGCTGTAATCGACACTCTCCTCTCATAATGAGACCAGTTGGATGGTAAAACACTACTAGTGCATAAAAGTTTGTCAAAAGTAATTATTGCCATTTCGTTGAAGAATGAAGAAGAGATTTATTTTCTTTGATTTTGAAGTACTGTAAACACTGCATCATTTCTCTTATTTTGATGTTTTGTCATTTCCTTCAAAATTTTGCACCTATAAAAGATAAAACCTGAGAAACTGAACATTTTTGAAGTGGGCTCTTACTTTTTCCAGAGCAGTTTTCTTATTGGGTGCTAAATCATTTTGATGATAATGATGATGATGATGATGATGATGATGTGAAATATCACTACTTATGTCAGTATTACCATTCTACGGATCTCTGTTACAGCAATAACAGATTCCTGACCACCATTTGTTTCATTAGTAATGTACTTAACTGTAATTTACTGATCTATAGTATTTATACCCAGCATTTGTGTTTATACCATAGTGTATTTCATATTGAGATTTATTGGATTTATTTAGAGTTTATATTTTTAAATTTTACTTGCCTTTGTGTCTCTGTGTGTCTGCTCAGTCGTAGCATAATCAATTTCCTCCAGAATCAATTAAGTTTCAGATAGATATAGACATAAATGACACATATAGCAAATATAATTCGTTCTATTTTTACTAAAAACATGGTGGACAGAATGTACACTCTCTGTAACATTCAGTGTTTTTTCTCAGTTCTTCATCAGCACAAACTTATTTCCCTGTAGCGCCTGGAGTGCAATTTTTTAAGAGCTCTCTGCATGTCATTGGTTACCCATAGCGATAATCAAGCCAGTTTGATTACAGAACTCAGGGGGCCGGGGACACAATGGCATCCCACTGTCAAGTCTGATCAAGAGCTGTGCAGTGGAGAAAGGTGGAGGAGGGGAGGAGTGCTTTAAAGTGATATTTAGGCCTGTCTAATGAAGAAGCCTGAAAGGGGTCACAGAGCATTTTGTTGATATTTTTAAGGCCATCTCACACATAATGCGACAATTAGCCTTCATTCATAACTTTCAGGTCCAAATACATATGGGCGGATGTGGAAAAGTGGGTTTCAGGTAAGTAACAATGAAAAAAGCCAGGAGGCATGAGCTAGCCATTCATTTTCTGTAATCTTAATCCTTACTAGGGTCGTGGGTACTTGGTACCTTTCCTGGGGTCTACGGATGAAAGGCAGGGACTCACTCTGGGTGGGGCGCAAGCCCACTGCAGAACACACACACAATTCACTCACAAGCTCACGGTCAATTTAGAGTCCCTAATACATTTCCAGCATTTACCAGACACTTTTATCTAAAGCGACTTCCATTCTCTAGAGGGAAGTATCCTACCCACTAGGCCACTACCACCACACCTGGCCTGCATGTCTTTGTACTGTGGGAGAACTCGGAGACCCCGAGGGAAACACCAGGAGGAGAACATGCAAACTCCACACACACAGAAACAGGACCTGGATTCAAACTCCCAACCCCGGAGGTGTGAGGCAACAGTGCTACCCACTGCGCCACCATGGGGCTTGCGCTGACCATAATAAATATGATAAAGAGTTGATAATAATAAAGAGTCTGGGAATAGAGTTCAATGAATTCAACAAAAGGATGCAAACAAGCCTTTATTAGTTCCACAAGTGGGAAATTTCCATTGTTATGGCAGAAAGTGGACAGTACAAAAGTAAGAGCAGCAAAAAAACAATAGAATAAAGCTATACAACGCAACAGTATATAGTAAGAGTATACTATACAAATAACACACAGTTAGAAATAGGTGTGTGTGTATAAATATATAAACCTATGTAAGTATATGTATGTCTGTACACATTGAATAGCAGAAGGTATTGACAAAAACTAGCAACATATCTCATCCCTAAAATTGCACATTACACCAGATAACCACAAGATTGCACATGTTGTACCCAAAAATATTGCACACAAGAGAAAAAATATTGCACAAGAGAAAAATTGCACACCAGAGAAAATCTGATCTTTTTAATGGCAAATTTTACACAACTGTGATTCAGTTCGAAAGCCAGGGTGTGTCATGGTATCATTTAAACTTCTGTGATGGCAGAATGAATGCAGAAAAGTGTTTTTAGAGCAACATATGCTGCTCCAGGTACGTCCATGCATTTTTTAATAGGACAATCAAAACCACACACATTCTGCACACGGCTGCAGAAGGAGAGGAAGTGGGGACTAGACTGTCCCACCTGCAGTCCTGACTGTCCCCAGTAGAGAATGTGTGGAGAATTTAATAAACAAAAAATGCAACAATGATGACCCTGTGCTATTGCACACATTAAGACTTGTCTGTGGGGGGAATGAAGCAAAATAACACCTGAGAGGCTTCATCACTTGGTATACTCAGTGCCAACATATCTTTTAAGTGTTGTGAGAAGGACTTTTTTGGAATGTGTCCCAGGTCTAAAATGAAACATCTCAGGTTCATACTGTCCGCAGTAAAAAAAAAAAAGTCAGTCACTTTAGGATTAAGTGTTTTTTAATCTGTACTTTTTATACTGTGATTTAATGTGATATTATTTATCAATGATCTATTTGTTTTATTCTCCTGAGCATTTATTACCAATTTTCTATCCCATATTCCTCCATTTATATAGATTTTTATATTTTTAATGCCACTCCTTTATTTATTTCTTTATTATTCTGGTTCATTTGATTTTGGATTCACTGGTTGAAACAACAGGATTTGCTGTGATCCAGCACTTCATTATTTAAATCTGGATATGAATGCCAGCACAAATTGGAATCAAGTGATGAAATTGTGTATTAATATCACTTACATATGATAAGAATTCTCAAATACTATATTCTTTTTGTTTGTGGTCCACTGAAAGTTCTCTCTTAATATTTTGCCAAAATTATAACCACACTTGCACTATTATATTGCTCAGTAATGTCCTTTTAAATACTTAATTCAGTTAAATCCTTCATCTGAGTCAACCTAAGAGCACCAAATCTTTCTTACTGTGGTGGTCTTCCAAGACTGGAACCGTAATTCCAGACACAGTCTACACCCCTTGACCTCTAGAGGGCACAATTTAATCAAATGTGAGGTAGACCCCGATATTAAAACTCTGTTAAAGAGGGCATGGGGGTTGGATTGCATATTCAGTCATGAGTCCCAGGACAATATTTCTCACCTTCAGTTTATTTTTTTATGGGGGCTTATTCTTTTTACTACCTAGTTACCTTTGGAAGGACGTTTATTATTATTATCATAAATATTATTATTATTACTAGTAGTAGTAGTAGTAGTAGTAGTAGTAGTAGTAGTAGTATTTGGTTTTTAAATGAGCAATATTCCACTCTATAGTCCTACAACAGATTTAACTGTTTCAAAAAAGTGTTCCTCTGAGCAAAGTCCATCCTAGCAGGCTCACACAAAGGCAGTCAGCTTTTGGCTGTGTTGTATTCTTTATGTAATAAAGCTGTCTTTGAGATGTAGGTGGGATATGGCTGCAGGCTGCTCTGGGGACCAACAGTAATTGAGCTGCCCTACATTCAAGTGAATATGAAGAGATCTTCCAAGACAGTTTTCATTAGAATGCCTTTATATAAAATATATATGTATATAATGCATTGTTTTCTTAACAAAATTAAAACCACACCATAAACCCATGGCAAGGCCAACAACACTCTTTCCCTAGACTGCTTTCTGCTTTTGCACGTCCATTCAACTCGCATCTTCCAGCTTTATGCTATTATCAGCACAGACATTCGGTAGTCTTGAACACTGAAGTAATTCACACGCCTGCGCATAAATGATCATACCGGTTAGTGTGTTAGAAAATCGTCCAGTCTGTTAGTTGGTTAGTTGTAGTTAGTATGTTAGTGTACGGCTCCTACCCCAGAGAACGCCTCAATTACTGTTTTTTTCTCTCTCACACATATATACAAAGGAAGGAGATCCATCCGAGAGCTCTGGGCCAATTGCAACAACACAGTGTACTTCAACATCGCAATTTGGTGCACTGACACTTCCCACACTGCTTACACGCATTCAGGCCTGATCTAAATGAAAAATTCTATCCGCACGAGTGTTGTTGCAATTTCGCCTCAAGGACGAAACGAACAAAGGCAACGGATGACGGGACAGTCTCCACATTGTTAGGACATGGACAGGTACTTCTGCATGACCAAGCGAGAGAGTGCACTGGTTAGTAGAAGGGAAGACTTGACTTTCACAGGTTAGTAAATGCAGCACTTCACTAGCAACTGCCACTGGCAAAGAGTGGTACGCAGCAGTAACAACGACTCGCTTCGTTCTCATTTACACGACCAAAAAGGTTTACACAAACATGCCAAGGAATGGAAGTCAGCAGCGGCACTGCAGACAGGAAAGAAGTGTAAGAGAAGGAAGTAAAGAGGAAAGTTAGTCGTCAGGCACCCCGTGTTAATGCAGTTAGTTGGTTAATATCTGTTAGTAACGTCTTCCTTTCTCCCCACCACCCTTTCGTTTGGAATCTCAATACACAAGGATGGGAGCAAAAAGCACATCTGCATCCCCACCAATCCACACGTCATGAAACAGAGGAGGAGAGATGGGAAGAGAATCAGGCTGAGGGTTAGTTGCAAGTCAGAAGCATTAAAACACCACATCAAAAGGCAGCGGCCCATTGGAGTTTGGTTAGTAAACTTCATTGCAATCTCCGCCATCGCAATTTGCATTGAGCATCTCTGGCACTACATGCATCATCCATAGAAAGTACACACTGTGCAGACAGGTCTAGAGCACATTATCGACAGCCTACTACAGAACCTCAAGCTCATGAGGCGTTCCCTTTACAATTCACACCTAAAAATAAAGGTTCCTTAAGGGTTCTTGGCTTGGATTCACAGTTCTGTGGAGAAGTGCCATACTTCCTCAGCCTGGTTAGTTACACTATGAGGTCTCTCCAATGGCACCGTTTACCATGGTTCTTTAAAGGACCATCCAGTGACAGAATCTTTAGAAGTGCACGGGGCCTGGTGGTTAGCGAGCTGCCTCAGTAATCAGAAGGCTGTGGGTTCAAATCCCAGGACTGCAAGTGGCAGCAAGGTCCCCACACGCTGCTCCCCGGGGGTGCATTGTCGGCTGCCCACTGCTTCACTTGGTGAATGGGTTAAATGCAGAGAATAATTTTGCACTGTTCACACAGTGTGACAAATGGACACTTAACGCTACTTAGTGGTGCAGTGGTCTCCAAATTTGTCCTCAATGCCCCTAGACAGTCCACGCTTCTGCACTGCCTATATCCATTGTGAGTCAGGTTGCAGCACCTCTGGTTTACATTTACAGCATTAAGTAGATGCTTTTATCCAAAGCAACTTCCACTCCCTAACTACAGGGGGCAGTCTCCCCAGAACAACTTGGGGTTAAGGGTCTTGCTCAGGAACCCAGTGCTGAAGATAGGATTCGAACCCATGACCTAGAGGCAAATGTCCTACCCACTAGGCCACCACCACCACCACCGTGCTTTGAAGACCACTGTTCCACAGCACCACTCCAAAGAACCCTTTTGGCAACTTTACTTTGAAGTGTGAACAAGGAGGTCATGACTGTATTAGCCTGAGGTTTGCCAAAAGCCCTCTCAGCCAGTATTACCTTGTTAGTGATGTTATTAATTGTTAGTAAGAAGAAGTTTCAAGGCAATTGAGGCAAAGTATACCGAAGCATTCAAGGAGATACAAGCATTCCAGAGGTTAATGTAAATCTCCAGTGTTAGTGGTATAAGCTGGGAGTCCTTTCTATCAAAAGGAGAAGAACACAGTGAAGTAAAAAGAATATACATCCATTCAATATGAAGCAAGGACAGTTGCTAGACAGTCTGGTCATTGAGGGCTTTTGTTTCATTGCTAATTTGCGAAACTAGAGCCACGGTTCAAAAGTACCAATATGTCAAACATCACTGGTATTTGTAGTATGTCACTAGTATTTACTGTGCTACAGTTATTACTCTAATTAAGTGATGGCATAATATAAAAATATATTCATAGGTCCAGTACTGTAGCCCACAATTCCCTTTAATCTTTTGCAAAAAGGCATTAGTATTAGTTGAAGAAAAGACAGGCAGTAGTGCACTAGAGAACAATGAAAAGAGGGCATTCAGTGTGTGTGTGTGTGTGTGTGTGTGTGTGTGTGTGTGTGTGCGTGCATATGTCTTCCATTAGCTCACTTCCAATGCCCTACTCCACCGGTACTGATTAAAGCTAGTGCCACCATTTTCAAGAGACACATTTGTCTGATGCTGAAAATAACACATAAGAAGGGGCTTGTTACCTTCTGAGAGTGATCTTTTTTCCATAATATCTGTACGGGAAGCTGACACAAGATCAGCAGTTTTACTTCGCGTGCCAAGTTCGAGTTAATAATTCTCATACAAAACTACATGCTAGCAATTTTGGGTCTTGGTTATAAAAGGTGAACTGATAAATGATCAGTTTGTTGTTAGGCACAGGGAAAGAGACGGGTTGGCCTAAGACCATGTGGTGGTGATTCTACAAAACAGTCATAACATTTTCTTTGATTTACAGAAACCTAAAGGAAGCCTTAGGCAAAAACAAGAGCTCTGCTGGGCGTCCCCTCGTTGGGAGTTCCTTGTAAAGTTCCAGTCAGCATGGATGTTTGTCCACATGACCTGTGAAAGAGCAGAAAATAAGATGCCTTGCTTAGGACCGTAAAAATGACTCTAAACATTGAATTCAAAGGGTGTCCATCCACTATTGTTTCTGACTAACCCAAACTACTATACACACATGTAGGTCCAGGTAGGTTCTCTATACACGGGGTCCTCGGGTTACAACAGTCTTGACATACAACGTTTTGAGTTTACAACGCTCACACGCACTCCCACTCGGCTTGCACCGTTATCCTCGTACTTACGGACTACGGGGACAAACTAGTTTGGTTGTGTGGCGCAAGAATACGCAGTAACGCAGCGTATGAGTGAGGGCGTTTTCCTTTTCCTTTTTCTGTGGCTTACTTGTGTTTTACAGCTGTGTTGGGATCGGTAAGTGACTCAGGCTAGGGTGTGTTTCGACTTACACCAAAATTCGGGTTACATCACCGTCGTAGGAACGGATCTGTGGCGTAACTCGAGGACCCCCTATATTCTGCTTCACATTTAGGATTCTGGCAGTGAAACACTTACTTGTCTTCATTTGTGTGTATTCTTCGGCAGCAAGGTGTGGGTAACTGAAGAAACGCTCAAGAGGGAACGCTTCCCTCGCCATTCTCTCCATTTGCATTTCACCTGAAGAGAAAAGAAGTAGAGGAGAGCAGCAAAAAATGGAAGGCAACAATGTGTACAGCTACAATCCCAAAACGTTCACAGTGGTTTAGGGAATATATCTGCATTGAGACGTATCTGTGAAGGCCGTGTTTGAGGCAGATGGGCGTGGTGGTAAAACGTTTCGCCTAAAAGGTCTTGAGAAGTGCAGCGTGGAACTGATCTATTCTGTCCAATAGGTAAGGCCAATAAAGTTCACTCAACATGGTTATGCAGGTCATTGTGCAATCACCAGATATGAATTGTGGCCCTATCTGTCCAGGTTGTCAAGATTTGGCCATTTTAAAGCCAATTTGCCCATCTTCAATGACTGCAGAAGGTCTCCTGATATCAAGGTTGTCTTAAATGATTATCTTCCCATATAATCCTGTGGTGCGGGGGGTCTATAATCTAATCTTTACCCCTCTGATCTACTCCCAGTCCAGCTGGGACTGTCCTGATTGTGAATCGTACATACTAAACATGTTCAATATTAACGACTCAGTGTCCTGTAGTGTGGGTTGGACACCGATTCTCTGGGGTCTGACTGGATAATAGGAGCTAATTAGCAAACATGGACACAGATATCTACAGTAGCGACCACTGAATTTCCACTCATTCTATGTGTTGTTGATGTTTGGAATATTTAAGGAAATGTCTTTTCAGAGACACCTATACTGACAAGTATCTTTTATTATTGCAATACACGTTAATGTTAGGAGGTACCAAAGGATCTGCCGGCCCACCTTTTTAGGACAGTTTCTTTGGTCATCCAGTAATCTTGAAGCCCCTGATGGATGATTTCCAGAAGTGCAGTTCTGTAAGTATATTGCTTTTGTCTTTTTTTGCATTACAGCTCCCAAACAACCAACCACCATGTTAAACCTGCACTATAATGCCAAATAGAACAAAACATGCTTCGCAAGAAACCATGTAAGCAGCATTTCCCATGAAGAGTACATTTAAAAATTCTTGTCTTTAACAAGACCATTTCCACCCCTTAAACGTTTCTCACAACTATGACTTTCTTTCTCTGACATAAAATCTTAGAAATATAAAACATTGTTAAAATATTTTTGATCATCCGATCACAATAATAATTAAATAAAGTGAGCTACTTAAAAATAAGTAAATTACGAGAAATTATGTCATAATTATTCAAACAAATATCTTTAATCTGATCTATTATAATGATCTCATTTCATTCTCTTGAGACATAGGCCAGGAAATCTCATATGTATTAGGTAGTAAATCATCTTTATGAGAAAATAGGACAAATAATCTGAAATTATAACATATAATTAAAAATTATTATAACTTACTCATGGGATTTCATAATTATGGCCTAATTTCTCAAGATAATGAGCGTTATAAGCTCAAATGAAGAAGGTTAGTCATAATTATGACATTCATAATTATTACTTACATGCTCATCGCGTAATTATGAGATTGTATGTCACTTTTATGAGATATTAAGTCATAATTATGAGATACCAAGTTGTAATTATTACAAAGTAAAGTCATAGCTTTGAGATACTGAGTCATAAATACAGAAGATAGTAAGTCCTCCTTCTTCACCTAATTATGATGAGAATAAAAGTCATGATTACATAGAAATGGAGATAGTATCTGATTATTATAGGATAGTAAAGTCACAATAATAAAATAATATTCAGTCATACTTATGAGAAGTCACAATTATGGGAAACTTTCTCATTACTATGACTTCCTAACTGGCCTGTATTTTTAATGAATGTATTTTTAATGATGGGAAAGGGCTTCCATACCTTTAATGATTCTCTTCAGCAGCTCTGCCCACTCAATATGTGCTTTGGTTGAATCTGGCCCCCCTGGAGCCTGCAGACAGAAGTGGATGACGCATGTCGTAGGCAGCTCTACTTATGAATATTTAATATTTAGGAGATTCAGAAGGAAGATAGCCTACTATTACAGCCTAGACCCATTTCCTAACCAAACACACAATTTGAAAGCTACTTATTATTATTATAATCATTAGCATTAGCATTATTATTACCATTTACCACTCCCAAACCTATGATGAGGTGGTCTTTTATTTGCAGAGGCTCAAGAGAAGACATGAAAGCAAACATGGACCACGTCGTGTCTTCATATGAGCTGCATTGTGCAGGCAAGCCTAAAACCACGGACCACCAGAATCGTACCTCTTTTTCAGCATCATCATCTCACCACACCCCCAAAAGCAGCCCAGAAACTGGGTTAGGTCTGATTTAAGGTCCACATTTCTGAGGAAAGGGGTAAGAAAATCATATTCAACGCTCTCCAGTCAAATCCCCAGGGTTTAATCAGCTCTGACAGAGACACTGCAGGTACTGGGTTGCATCGCAGAAACAAAAACGACGTGATTAAAATATACTAAGCTTTAAAATCTTTTACCTTCTTTGCTCCACGGAGGTCCCACGTGAGGGGGTTCTCAGTCCCGGTCCCGGTCTCGGTCCCGGTCGCCCACCTGAGCCTGAGCACTGCGTGCGCCCAGCCTGCTCCAACATCTCATCTGGAGAAGATCTGCTTCGGCTGGGCAGAGCGGAGCCCTCCCCTTCCCCCCCACGGCCCCCACCCCCACCCCCACCCCCCGTGGGGCCAGAGAATGTGGAATACATTTTCAGTCTCCTTGGCAACCGAATGGAAATGATGCTCTTGCTGAAACCCAGTTGGTGCTAAAAATGAAACACCCTGCAGTATTTATAACCCCAGCACCTGAAGACTTTCTACTCTTCCTCTGGTCACATGCAGACTCGCCCCAGGTAGAGAATTAGGTAAACGAGCTCCACGAGGACAACGTGACTTTCACGAGTGGAATCGGTTTTACTCACCTTTCTGCACTCTTTCACATCACGATCCCTTCATTTCTACTTTTTACTATTTTTGTACAAGTGTACTTTCGTGGTGTAACATATTATCACTTAAACTCTCATAAATCAACTAAAATACGCAAAATACCTAAAATAAAAACACACAAATCACCTAAAACATACACTAATCACCTAAACACACACAAATCACCTAAACACACACACACACACACACAAAACACCTAAAATACACACTAATCACCTAAACACACACAAATCACCTAAACACACACACACACACAAAACACCTAAAATACACACTAATCACCTAAACACACACTAATCACCTAAACACACACATAAATCACCTAAACACACACACACTAATCACCTAATCACACACACACACAAAACACCTAAAATACACACAAATCACCTAAACACACACACTAATCACCTAAATACACACACAAATCACCTAAACACACACACAAATCACCTAAACACACACACACACAAAACACCTAAAATACACACAAAACACCTAAAATACACACAAATCACCTAAACACACACACAAATCACCTAAATACACACACAAATCACCTAAACACACACACAAATCAACTAAAACA
>JBBJLS010059428.1:0-12988 GCA_037577275.1 Bryconaethiops microstoma
AGCAGTGTGTGTGTGAGGGAGCAGTGTGTGTGTGAGGGAGCAGTGTGTGTGTGTGGGAGCAGTGTGTGTGAGGGAGCAGTGTGTGTGTGAGGGAGCAGTGTGTGTGTGGGAGCAGTGTGTGTGTGGGAGCAGTGTGTGTGTGGGGAGCAGTGTGTGGGGACAGTATCTTGCTCCAGGGTTCTTCAGTGGAACCACTAGCAGTCCTGGGATTCAAACCCATGACCTTCTGATCACAGGAGTAACGCCCTCACCACCCGACCACCAGCCGCTCCACTGGCCATCGCGGCAGCAGTTGTTCGGGTGTTTGTCCTCACGTGACCAGGAGGATGTGTGTTCTAGCCCCTCTGTTCCAGCGTCTGTGACAGGCGAGTCCTGACTAACGGCTGGAACTGGAGACAGGAAAAGAATAAATAAACATTAAACCTTGTTCCTACACGCCTGTGTCCGAGAACACGGTTCCTACAGACTTCAGTAGTGTTACAATGTTTTACACCGAGTTTCATTTCAGCTCGGCTTGATTTTTTTTTCTGAATCCCAGACTGAGGAGCGTCTCTTTGGAAAACATCTAAATAAAGACATTTCTTCCAGTAATTATACACTTTGGTGTCATTGTCGTGGAACGTCCTGCCTCTGTGTTTTGTGTTCGTGTTTCAGTTTCAGCTGACTGTTGTTTTTGGCGGTGTCTTAGTTTCAGGATCTTTAGACTCGATCCAGATCGAAAACTTTGATTAAACAATGCTGATTTGACTTTGGGCAGAACCGCTGAATCAGCATAGATCTCTGATGTTGAATTTGCATTGATTGTGCTGGTCATGCTGGCTGTGGATTCGGTGCAGGAAAATCAGCTGAGCTGAACAGGACTCACTGACCAACAGCTTGGGGATCATTTGTTGCTGTAATGTCAGTTCTGATGTTGATTAAACGTTGAATCAGATGTTTCTCTATGGTTGCTGATTCAGCACTAAAAGCCTACTCCATTCAGTTCAGTGTGTACAAATTCTAACACTCTGGACACATGTTGGATCTGTAGCGGGCGGGTTTAGGATTTCAAGGTTGTTTTCACCATCATGACCTTCCATGTGGAGACAAACGACAAAGATGGCTTCTCCTGTGTGCCTTTCCAGATTGAATTATCGTTCTGATACTTTTTTGTTCTCCTGTAGTCTAATTAGGATGAGTAATGCAACATGGCCTCAGACACAGAAGACAATTTTGTTCATGAAAAATCTATTTTGAGTCCAGGCCAAATCATCAGGAGGCCTCGCTGTTGTTTCATTAATTATTTGTGAGCTGAGCTATTGGATTTGCATGTCGCGTTCAATGCATTATAAATGAGTGCCGAGGGCCAGAACACGCGTCGCCGCGACAACCCACTGCAGCCACACCCCCACGTTCATACAGCTCCACCCACTATCAAACACAGAGTACTTAAAATGAGCTGAACCCCACCTTCATTTACCCTGAAAACACTCCAGACCCCTTCATCTGAATTAAGTGGCTGTTAATTTGTGAAACCAACCCATTAATTTTACCTTAAAAAGAGATTTAAGGTCTGAGTGTGAAACCCTTTCATCTTAAATTTAAGGTGTTAATTCAGGAGGTTCTATTATTTAAGGGGAAAATTCAGTAGTTTTACTCCTTAATCAGCTCTGGGCACTTTTCCCTTAAGTTTCCTTCATTTTCTGTGTGGGAGATGAGGGGTAAAATTAAGGTGTTTGGGTTCGTATTGACCTCACAAAGCTGGCCCCGCCTCTCAGCCCTGGCCCCGCCTCTCAGCCCTGCAGGTGGATGTCCTCTTCAAAGCCTCGCTGGCCTGTGGCTCCCTGGATTGTGTGAACCAGCCTAAACCCGTACGCCAGTAAAAGTGCTGTATTCAGCAGGATTCTTGAGTTCTGAGTACTAACTTCTAGAACTGCAGTGAAAATTCAGCACATCATAAGCGCCTAGTCATTAGACTGTTCACCCTGCCATCAGGAGGTCGAGGGTTCGATTCCCATGACTGCTAAGTACCACTGAGGTACCCTTGAGTAAGGTACCGTCCCCACACACACACTCTGCTCCCCGGGCGCCGTGTTCCCGGCTGCCCCTGCTTCACTGGGTGAAACGGGTTAAATACTCTTCTAACAATATTTACTCTCTGGACTCTTAGTGAAACCAACTCTGTTAGCCATAGAGGGCCCGTCTGTCTATAATCTTGTTAATTGAGGCCCTCTTTAGTTATTCATCCCCATAAAGATTGTTGTTCCTTCTCTCGCCGGGTCGACCTGAGGAGGACGGGTTCCCCTTCTGAGTCTCGGTTCCTCCCGAGGGTTCTTCCTCCAGCTGAGGGAGTTTTTCCTCGCCTCTGTCGCCTTTGGCTTACTAGAGACTCGGACCTGGACTCAGTAAAGCTGCTTTGTGAGACCCTGGCTGTAAAAAGCGCTATATAAATAAAATTGAATTGAATTGAATTCAATTGAAATACAGATGAAGATTTTCATGCTTTTCATGCAATGGCATGTTCAAAAAATGAATGTTACGTATCATTATAAGGAATTACTTTGGATAGTTCTGGTTCAGAATATCATGTTCCTCCCCAGGTTTGGTTTCAGGAGTCTCACTCCATCGGTTACCTTAAATTCACAGCGTCTATTGACCCAGTCCTGAAGAGGATCTTCCTTTCTGCAGCTGCATGTTTCACTTTTGTTCTCTTCACTAATATACAGTGTTTAACCCCCTTCAAAGTAATCAGATTAGATTACAAACACTTACAGATTTTTACAGCCAGTATTTTACTGTGAACTAAGTCAAATCTACGCTCATTGTTTAAGGGAGGGTTTCGCCCATTCAGCCAGACGCCGTGCTCCAGGCTGTCCAGGTTGGTTGGATGATGCTTGTGGACCACAAATTTCAAAAAGTCCTGCAGGATTTTTACTGAACTGAGATCCAGATTTCTAGTAGTTTACTGCAGCCTCACTGTCCTGCTGGGGGTTTGCAGAACACAACAGGTTGTCTTGCAGGATTTCGCTGTATTCTGCACCGTTCATCCATCATCCATTCATCCATCCATCATCCATCATCCATTCATCAACCATTCGTCCATCCATCATCCATTCATTCATCATCCACCATCCATTCATCCATCCATTCATCCATCCATCATCCATTCATCATCCATCATCCATTCATCAATCGTCCATTCATCCATCCATCAACCATTCATCCATCCATCATCCATTCATCATTCATCATCCATTCATCCATCTTCCTTCATCCATTCATTCATCATCCATTCATCCATCCATCATCCATTCACCCATCCATCATCCATTCATCCATCCTTCATCCATTCATCCATCCACCATCCATTCACCCATCCATCATCCATTCATCCATCATCTATTCATCCATCCATCCATTCATCCACCATCCATCCACCACCCGTTCATCCATCCATCCATTCATTCATTCATCCACGCATCATCCATTCATCCATCAATTCATCATCCATTCATTCATCTTCTTTCATTAATTAATTCATCCATCCATCATCCATCATCCATTCACCCATCATCCATTCATCCATCCATCCATTTATCCATCTTCCTTCATCCATTCATCCTTCATCCATCATCCATTCATTCATCCATCCATCATCCAATCATTCCTCCATCCATCATCCATTCATCCATCATCCATTCATCCGTCCATCCATCCATCATCCATTCATTCATTCATCCATTCATTGAACGGGTTACAGGGGGACAGAGTAAAAGTGTGTTCTGGATTAAAGTGTGTTCTAGGTGCAGGGGGTTCTAGATGCAGGGTGTTCTGGGTTAAAGTGTGTTCTAGATGCAGGGGGCTCTAGATGCAATGTGTTCTAGATGCAGGGTGTTCTGGGTTAAAGTGTGTTCTAGATGCAGTGTGTTCTAGGTGCAGAGGGTTCTAGATGCAGGGGGCTCTAGATGCAGTGTGTTCTGGGTTAAAGTGTGTTCTAGATGCAGAGGGTTCTAGATGCAGGGTGTTCTGGGTTAAAGTGTGTTCTAGGTGCAGAGGGTTCTAGATGCAGTGTGTTCTGGGTTAAAGTGTGTTCTAGATGCAGAGGGTTCTACATGCAGGGTGTTCTGGGTTAAAGTGTGTTCTAGGTGCAGAGGGTTCTAGGTGCAGGTGCAGGTGCCGGGCTGTGGCACTAGGGCTCCGGAGAGATTCTAACAGTAATCCACAATTTGCATGTGCATGCAAAATCAACGCAGACCGAGTTTGTGCAGGAAGCCGAACCCCCGGATAGTGATCTGCCTGCAGCCCGGGGCGGAGCCGAGCCGAGCCGAGCCGAGCGGAGCGGAGATGGGAGCGTTTCAGTCCGTCCCGGACCAGCACCGGTACCGCGCTCTGTCAGAAAGGACGGGCTGTAAGTACTGCAGGTTCTCTTTAAAAACAGGCTGCACACACACCGGTTCCGGCGAAGCTGGGCCCGGCTGGTTTCGGTCCGGACTGCGGTCTCCGGCAGAACCAAGACTTCACACCCTGCAGGTTCAGGCTCGGATTACGACAGAAAATCTCTCACTTTGTGTTACTATGTATCGTATTTACACTCAGATCGTGCAGCAGAGAACAGAACATTATTTGAAGTATCAGCGCTGTAACAGCTCACACGATTCGATTCTGCTGCTGATGCTTTTATTCTCACTACATTTGGACAATATTTGACCAACAGAGCCTCGACGGCCGTGACCGTGTTGTCTCTCGACACACGGGAGGAAGGAAGTGAGCTGGAACAAGTTCTCCAGTTCTGCAGCTTGTTTAGACAAACAGCGTCGTTCCTGCGCACGGTCGCATTACCCCTAGAAATATAGAAATATGATCACTGTGCAGATTATTAAGTGATTACTGCTGAAACTGTTTAAGGAAAAGAAGAAGAAGAATTTTTAGAATATGTGCTCGGTTGCGTTACATAGGAAGAATCCTGTGAAAGGTCTTGAATGTTGATGCAAAATCAGTCAATTATACTTTGTCAGAATTTTCTTGGTTGTGATCTGATGAATTCTGACTTTCTTCTGTCCTTCATCCACCAGTTTCACTCGAGCAGATTGGGATCCTTCACAATCGCTTCAAGCAGTTAAGCCAGAACGGCGAGGTGCTACGGTTGGTCTGCTTTGCTCAGTTCCAGTTAATCTGTTTCTTACTTTTTTATCTGTTTTGAACGTGTCCCACTGGAAAACCCTGAATAGTGTCCACAGCTCTGTGGACATGTAGTGGACTGTGAGTGACACACAGTGTCCCTGAGGCTTCGCTTATCTCAGGGTAAGCCTTTACTTTACTTTACTGCAGAAGTCTTAAGAAAATGGGTGGACTAGGTAAGGAAGGCCTAGTAAACATCTTCTAAACCTGTTAATACAAAATTGCACTAAAGTTTCAAGTTTGGGTATTTTGTATTCAGAAATATCCGATACAACATAGGTTTTAATAGTAAACTAAACACTGAAGTTGTGCTGAATTTGTACTTGTTTTACTATTTTGGGAACGGCAGGATGTGGTTAAGTGAAAACATACTGATACTGATACTGTCACCAAAAGTGTGTGAAGTCTTAATTACCCGAGTTTAGAAATTTCCACCACATCTGTTGGTAAAACATGTACAAAGTCCAGCATAAATCCATACAGTCTCATAAACAAACGCTGCAGAACGGTCGAGCTTAACCACTTCTGCACTTGTTTTGACCTGGGAAATAAAGAATCTCCCCCCTTGAACTGCTCCTCTCACTTTCCACGTCAGATGTGTGCGCCACCTTGACTGCCACTGTCGTGCCAGTGCCACAGCACCCCAGTGCCACAGCACCCCAGTGCCACAGCACCCCAGTGCCACAGCACTCCAGTGCCACAGCACCCCAGTGCCACAGCACCCCAGTGCCACAGCACCCCAGTGCCACAGCACCCCAGTGCCACAGCACTCCCTAAGCACTCCCTAGTGGTTAGGGAGTGGCCCCTGTAATCGGAAAGTTGTGGGGTCAGATCCCAGGTCTGCCAGTGGCGTCTCTGAGGTTCCCCGCCCCCAAATCTCCCTGCGCGCTGTCTCTGCGCACTCAGCCTTAAATGCTGAGGATCAATATTTCTGGGATCAATATAGTATATAAAAAGTAAACAGAATTCTGTTTATTGACCTTAGTTTAGCATTTAACACAGTGATCCCCTCCAAACTGACCTCCAGACTCAGCTTGGGATACAGAGACACTCCTCAGTACCTGAGTACCGGCGTGCCATGGGGTTTTGGCCAGAACCCTCTTCTGTGTTCCGTCTTCAACCTCACCGTGTTCCTGTGATGATGAGACGACCTGCAGATATGAGGGACAGCACCTGGCTTTGAGGTGTGCAGACGGTCGCCTCACACCGAAAACACCCAGAACACGAGATCACTGTGGACGACAGGCAGGAACGTCCCTCCACTCACACCAGCGGAGCTGCAGAGGAGCGTGTCCGGATCACAGGTGATGGAACCTGGTCCCTGGACACTTACACTGTAACAGAACCTTTTCTTCCTTCAAGCCCAGGATACAAACCCAGGTGGACTTCTACCCCACTGAGAACATGCTCACCAGCTGCCTCTCAGTCTGGTATTCTGTTTGCTCCACAGCAGACAGAAAAGCTCTCCAGCGGGTACAGAAAAGCTCTCCAGCGGGTACAGAAAAGCTCTCCAGCGGGTACAGAAAAGCTCTCCAGCGGGTGGTGAAAACCGCCCGATGAATCTTTGGCATCCAGCTGCCCACTATGGAGGGCATTCATCACAAACGCTGCCATTTTCCCCAACCGTGGACCGACTCCACCCGTCAGGCGGGCGTTACAGAATCCTCCTCACCACCTGCACCTCCGGTTTGATGCTAACTGCATTTCGTTGGCTTCGTACAATGACAAAGTTTAATCGAATCGAATCGAATCGAATCTAAACTCAGTGATTTTAAATGTGCCACTTTCTAGGACACCACCTTTCCCATAAAGCAGTTTGTAAAATTTCTGCCCAGCCAGACAAAACTGGACAAGAGTTTTGTGAATTGGAGGAGAACGGTAACTACTGTGATACCTACGGCGATACCACATCACCTGCAGCCAGGTTTGCTCTGGTAGGAACAATGACCTGAGACTGTTTTTCAAGGTTTGGACGAAACTCCTCAGTCCCAGTGAAGAGTGATTTTAATGCTACACAATGTAAAGACATTCACGACACTAAAGTGCCTCCAACTTTCTGTCAACAATTCAGAGAACGGTCCTGTTTCAGTATGAGTCTGACACTGGGCACAAAATAAGGTCCATAAAGACACTGGAGGAAGACACTGGAGGAAGACACTGGAGGAAGACACTGGAGGAAGACACTGGAGGAAGACACTGGAGGAAGACACTGGAAGAAGACACTGGAAGAAGACACTGGAGGAAGACACTGGTACACAGTCCTGACTCAGACACAAACCTTTGGGATAAACTGGAATGTTAATTGCGAGACAGACATTGTCCCACAGACACAATGCAGAGACAAATGGAGGCAGTTACAGGTGATAACTTCGTATAAATGCTGAGTGTTTAGATGAGGGATGTCCATCAGTCTGAAATAAGTGTTATGATTATTTGTCTCCATATTGTTTCTGTTTATCGTTCTAAAATTTACATCTAAAATTTATAATTGTCCTGAACTTGAACTTCCTGAACTGAAGGATAAAGGTGTAAAGTTAAAAGAAATGTAAAAAAAATCTATGAAGTACAGAATATGTGCTGTGGAGAATAGAATATTTTTCTATATTTGTTTGCAATCAGAACAGTTTCGTTGTGTTTGCTTGGGAACATTGTTTCCAAAACTTTGAATGGTTGTGCATGTCGGGGTATAAATGATGTTTTAACTCTGAAGCTTCATCTGAAATGCACCTCTCACGTCTACATGTTTTCTTCCATTTGAAGGAGAGATAATCTCTACACAGTTCCAGACTTGGCATGCAACCCACTTCGAACGCAGATTGTAGAGGCTTTCTTTGACGGAAGGTCAGTGAAGGGAAGGCTCTGGTTTTATTGTTCAGAAATGGTGACAATAAGGAAGTTTCCAGTAAAGTTTCAGCTTTGTTTGAAATGCTTGAAGTCAGTCAGTGAAACAGAACGTAATCATTTTAAGAGCCTTTTTAAACCCGAAGCTGTTCTGTACATCTTAATGATTAATGAACAAATTTGCATGAGGATAATGCATATTTAAATTCTCCTGATGCTCATTTATTTGGCATTTTTGGAAGTATAAAAAAGAGTCTTTGTAGTTTAAACTCTTGAGACTCTTTAAAGGCTTCCTGCTTGACCTTTTCTGGTAAATGATTTAAGGGTATGTGTAGCTTGTCATTGGTCAGTTGAGTTGTTATTAATATACTATTTATAATAAAGCCAGTTTTAAATTTAAATAATGAGTAGATTGATAGTGAGACCCATTACTGGAATTTTGATTACTCGTGTTTTGCCTGAACAGAAATTTTGAGCGAGACGGTGAAGACCCGGTGCAAGACATCGGCTTTGAGGAGTTCCTCGTTGTTTTGTCCTACTTCAGACCTCCACCAGCGCACATGACCGAGGAGCAGAGAGAAGAGATCAGAACGGCGAAACTGCGCTGTGAGAGAACAGATACAGATCAGAAGTCGAGTCTAGTAGAGCTTTATTATCATCCCAGCCGGACACTTTTAGTGCACAGTGAGACCAAATATCGTCCTCCTGGACCTACGGAGCGACACACAACACACTCACACATCGGCAGTGAGGAGAAAAAGGGGGAATAAATTAGAAATAAACCTAAATATGTATGAATACAGCTCTGATTGTGCTATACCTTAAAAATAAAATATAAAATTATAAAAATACTATAAAAGTGCTATGGGGGAAACAGCAGGGACACTATAACGATACAGTATTGTATACAGACTTATAATATGTATGTGTATATATACATTGTACATATATGCATACATATGGGTGGGTGTGGCCTAGTGGTAGGATACTTGCCTTTGGACCAGGAGGTTGTGGGTTCAAATCCTACCTTCAGCACCACCACTGGGTTCCTGAGTAAGACCCTCAACCCCCAGTTGCTCCAGGGAGACTGTGAGACTGCCCCCTGTAGTTAAGGAATGGAAGTCGCTTTGGATAAAAGCGTCTGATAAATGCCGTAAATGTAATGAACATATAAACACATACACACACGCACGCACATATATGTCTATATATATAAGTATACATACACATATACATGTATCTATGCTACCAAGTCCGATTACTTGTGGAGCAAAACGATAAAACACTTATTCATCACTGTTAAAAAACCCTTTTACTTTGAAAACGCTCTTTCAAGTGATGCTATAAGAACCCCTTTAGGCGTGTGATGTGTTTGCATGATGCATTCTGGGTATCGTAGTGCGCGAGCAGTGATGGATGAAGAAACATGGCGGAGGAATGCTGCACTACAGAACATCACACGGTTTAGACGGGAATCCCTCTTTAAGAAGTGTGGAGTTTTAAGACCTCTGCAGAATGCAGAGAATAAAGTTAGGAATCCTCGTTTTCAGAGTGTGGTAAAGTTTGAGAAAGACCTGGAGAGGTTAGTGAACAACAGTATCTTGATTTATTTTGGGAACCTCATGGAGTGCAGAATCAGGTGCAGCAGCATTAACACCAGACAGTGCAGTGAAATGTTTATCTCCGCACTGCACACTCGACTCTGCCCTCATCCTCTTTTTCTCTTCCCACAGTCCTGTTTAACATGCATGACACTGACAATGACGGGACCATAACACTGGAGGAGTACAGACATGTGAGGCATTTGTACTTGGATATACACTGATATTCTTACAAACAATATTTTCAGTGAACCGCTTCTATCTGTAATGTATGTTAAATATAATGGGGGGTAGGGGGTGAGGGGTGTGAGGTGTGAGGTAGGGATTGTAAGATAGATGGTGTGAAGTAGGGGGTGTGAGGTGTAATGTAGGGGGTGTGGAGTAGGGGATGGGGGTGGGGGGTGTGGGGCTGTGGGTAGGGGGTGTGTGGTAGGGGGTGTGGGGCTGGGGGTAGGGGGTGTGGGCCTGGGGGTAGGTTGTGTGTGGTAGGGGGTGTGGGGCTGGGGGTAGCGGGTGTGTGGTAGGGGGTGTGGGGTTGGGGGAATTTTATTTGTATTTTATCAGTATTTCTGGGGGTGTTTTATCTTTCTCAGTATTTCTGGGGGTGTTTTATTTATCTTTCTCAGTATTTCTGGGGGTGTTTTATCTTTCTCAGTATTTCTGGGGGTGTTTGATCTATATTTCTCAGTATTTCGGGGGTACTTTGCTGCAGGTGGTGGAGGAGCTGTTGTCTCGGAGCGGCTCGCTCGGGAGAGAGACGGCCAGGGGCATCGCGGACGCTGCGATGCTGGAGGTCGCCAGCCTGTCGATGGGTCGCATGGTACAGTCTCTACCCCACACAGTCCTGGAGATAAACTGATGAGTGGCTCACACAGGAGCAAAAAGGAAAAAGCATGAGGGCAGAACTGGACTAAATTAAAATGCATCTGCATAAAAAATAGACATTAGCATGATTTCTGAAGAAATTGCTGCGGTAAGAACGATTGCTTTATAAAACAGAAGCATTAGATGATCGTCTGTCGTCTGAAACTGGAACCTGTGCACTGAAGGCCTGATGTGCTTCTTCCTGTGACTTTTACTTTATATTCTAGGTTCTTTATGAAATATCTTCTAAAGATTATTTTATGGCATCTTGTAAAAACCCTGTCTAGCTGCTCTGACTGCTGCGTCTGTTAAAGGAACTCTTCCAGTCACTCGTTTGAGACGCTACTATTCGTTATTGCTGTATGTGCAAGTTTCAAAGTGTGAGTAATGAGACAAACTTTAAAGAACTAAATGACAAACTCACCAACCAATTAAGTTGAAACTCCAGGTGTCAAAGCATGGAAGACAAATGAACGCTGAAATAAGAGGAAGATTGAAACGAGTGTTAGATGAGACACGTAAGAACACGTATTGACCACAAAGGTTTAGTATATTTCCCCATAAGTTTTGCTTTAAAACTTGCCTCAAAAAGTCTCACTGGAAGTCTGCAGCATTTCTAAAGTGTCTCCTTCCACAGGGTCCAGATGAAATGTATGCAGGGATCACATTTGAACATTTTTTGAAGGTATGTGCCTTATTCATTTCAGTTCACATTTTTCTTATTCGAGTATATTTGTGTATATTCACATCAAAAGCTCATAACAGTTCTTACTTTTTAACCCACATTAGCTGATACGGTCCAAAATGACCTGGATTAAAATCCCTTTACAGTCACACACAGATTATGTATGTCAGTGCAACCGTAATATTCTTGCATGTACAACGTTTTGCAAAATAATCAGTTATGAAATATTCTTTGAAAGGAGAAACATGCTGAGTGACATATGAAGGGTCTCTGATCATGTCAAATTTAACGATGAATGTCTTTCAAAACAGATTCTGAAAGGGATAGAAATCGAAACGAAGATGCACATTCGCTTCCTAAACATGGACGCGACGTTTCTCTGCAAGTGATGGATAAACTAAAGTTTAATACAAAGGTACATGATTTCTCTCTGCACTGTATCTGGAGCTTTACCATGACGAAGAAACTGTCGTGCAGTTGTAGTTTTAGTTCACGGACGGGATGTTTCTGGACATTTTGACTCAAGTTGACTTTGCATGTGTACCACTATGTACCACCAGAGTCTCAAGGACTTTTGCAAGTAACTTATCTGATGCTGTCTGTCTTTTCTATTTAGAGCAATAAGAGCAGATTTTTTCACAACCTCAGTAACGTTTGCTCTTGATATACTGGCCTAAAATGCAAAAGGTGCTTGGTTTAGTGGCACGTCAGGTGAAGAGTAGCAATAAGTGCAGTATGTCCAAACATCACTGTTACGAAATATAAACACATATGCTTTAATAGCTGTGAGCCAAAGTTAGCTGATTGTTTACCCTTTACATTCTCATTAATATATGATTAAAAATGCTGAAGCCCTGAGTCTTCGTTCCTTTGGTGTGTCTGAGCTGTGATTGGTTATGATGACCAGGAGAGGGCAGTAATGTCACTTGTTGGATGGTTTGTACTGAATTCTATGCACCTGTTTAGCAATAAAACTCAAACTCAATAAAAAGGTGTTGCCGTATTTGGTCGTGTTGTGCGTTCCGTGTTCTTCTTCTTTGCACATGCTTTATTGGTCACACTAAATGGTTTCGAATACTTAAACTGGGAAACGTGAGGAATCATCATTTCATTTTCTGGAAAAAGTTACGCAGCACCTGCATCACACATGGAAATTTATTTCCGCTAAACAAAACTGGTCGTGCCACTTTTATCAGCATCAACTGCAAATATGCAAATAAAGCTGGGAGCAGTCTCTCACATTCACTGTGGAATCTTTTGGCCGAAGCTGTGTTTATATAGTTAGTTATTTTATTTGAGCCACCATGGTTGACTGTTGGTATAATGTTCTTGTTGTGGAATCCTGTGGTTATTTAATACCAGGTTTCTCTTGGTTAGCAGTGGTTTCTCCCATAGACTCCATTTTTGCCCAGTTTCCTAGTGTTGGAATCATGAACGCTGACTTCTGAGGCAAATCTGAGGCATGTGAGGCAAATTTGAGGCAAATCTGGGGCATGTGAGGCAAATTTGAGGCTTGCAGTCCTTAAGACTAACCCCTTGTGGGAAGACGTTTCATTCATTCATTCTTTTATTTATTCACTCACTCACTCACTTTTGTATAAAAAAATATATCTATATATATATACAGTAAACACCTGCATAGTGAAAAACCGTGATGTTGTGATGTGGTTAAAAAATTTTTTAAAAGCCTAAAATTGCTTATTTTTATAGCGTAAATCCCAAATATGTTCCCAAAACACTTTAATTTCATTTTAAAGTCATCTCCCTTAAAGAGAATGTGAAGGTAAACCCGTATCTGTACTGTAGAGTTTACACTGAACTGCCGTCTCCCGCAGTGCTA
>JBBJLS010059449.1:0-12987 GCA_037577275.1 Bryconaethiops microstoma
TTTTTTTTTCTCATTTTGTCTGTCATAGTTGAGGTTTACCTATGATGAAAATTACAGGCCTCTCTCATCTTTTTAAGGGGGGTAACTTGCACTGACTTAGTGACTGACAAAATACTTTTTTGCCCCACTGTATGTTCCACTCATAAGTACATAATGTCTGAAATGAAATCAGACACTAAAAGGTCAGGGGCTTAGAACAAACACTTTCTTAAGAACAAACGCTTTTCTTGAAGGTCATGGGACTAGAGTAGACACAGTCAGGTGCAAGGTGCAAAATCACAGTAACGACATAGTAATGACAAACCGGGGTGGATGTTGGGTCAGGATGCCCCAAGGATCAAGGATCAGCTTGATGTGTGCATAACTGTATAGATTGTGGCCCCTTAGGACTCATTCCTACTGTGAAAGCCTGGCTGTAGTCTTCATGTTCATGCAAGTTCCTGTTTTTCTAGGCAATGTTTATAAGTTTGGACCATGCCAAAATGTGCTTGCACTGCTCTGTATTAATGTTACTATTGAGTACAGGCCATTTCAAATTTCAGAACATATCCTGAAGTATTTTTAAAGGATATCCAAAAGGATTTGCTGTAATTGTAGCTTTTTTAAAAGTTCACCTTGACAAATGTTACTAGTGTTACTTCTGATTAATGGCTCTTGACAGGAGTGGAAGGTATTTGTCAAACACTGGTATCCTCTTTTCACTAAACTGCCCATGAATAATTTATCTTTGCACTTTCTTGAACCCGTTTGAGTTTTGTTCTCGGGTGGAAAAAAAGCAGACAGTGGGTGTTGTTTGTAATGGCTCTTATACTTATGGCATGAATTATCTTTAGCTATAGTCAGTGATCTTGTCTATTATTTCCTCTGTTCAGACACTCCCACCCCCACAAAGGGTGCCTTTACAGACTAAATGGGGAACATTCTATACCATGCCTATGAGTGGTCTTAAACTCAAATTGTTCTTTCTGTATTTTTAATTCATCGTGCACATGGGGTTTGCCTTAAAATTTAGTTTTTTAATATTTATACATTGGTGGGAGTGGCCTTTATACTTACATTGCTTTTGATTAATACCAGAAATAACTCACTTCAAACCTGTGAATCCACCATTGTTCCAAAAGATTAAGCAATCCTTTATTTTTCTATTCATCCCATTCCCCACATGCTTGTTTACAACCTCTGCTGTGACTGACTAGAGAGCATGGTTTACAGAGCATTGCAGTGATTGCAGGAATTGACAGCTGATCCTCAGACAGATGGACACCGGTGTGTTTTATGATGTCATTACACACACACAAACACCTGCTATTGTAACAACACCTGCAAGAGCTGTAAAAAGGGGGTTTTGGCTGTTTTTATGTCATAGGACCATGAACACTCTCTTGCTTTATTTTGATGTAAAATGTACATTTTTCAAACATTTTTGCTATAGACAAAATAATGCAAAATAATTTTACTGAATTTTTACTGATACTTTTTGCGTTTACATTCTTGTTTATTTTTTCTTTTATGTCCTCTTCAATGTTCTCCACACATTTCAGGAAATGAAACTGGAACATTAATAATCAGAAAGCTTTATTCTTGTTTCTCTTACCATGACATGACAATGAAGAGACCATCATCTGAATCCACTACATAGAGGGGGTGTCCGAATACTTTGGACATATAATATAATACCTGTATTATTCCAGAAACTATGGAAGTATTCAGAATTATGGAAAGCTTCACTATGTCTGTGCCCCACATTATGCCTGGATCAATCTGAGCAGGTACATGGCATACATAATTCATGGTACCTGAATTTCAAACATGAAATTAGGAGTGCTAATGGTTCCATGGGGTGTGTGCATTAAATCCCACAGTAATCTGTGAAACCCTTACTACATCTCTTCCTGCCACGTAAGGCCTAGCTTTGTGCTGAGAGGATCTGTGTATATGGTAAGAGAGCCTAAAAGCCTGCAAGCATGCCCTTTCTCTGGTGTTGCTGAGTGCAAAGTTGGCATTGACTTTCAGCAAAATGCCCACACTGGAGCGATTAAATACACTCAATTCTCTGTGATACATAGCTTATGGAAGTTACTGTGATTTTCAAATTCAGCTAAATTCATGACAGTAACGGACTTTGATGATGTTGGAAGGGGTGGAGAGTACAATTGTAGCCAGTTTTTGTATTTGTACTTTGTACTTTGATTATTAACAGTTTGAAGATATTGCACTTTCTCGATTTGTACTAATCTACTTTGATTACATTTTACTTGTGTAAAAAACTTTGGAAAACATAAATATATACACTGCACAGATTTATTTCTGTAGGATCTGAGAGCATGACGAACCTTCACATAATGTTAAATTCCCTTACCGATTTAAAGGGGCCATATCATGGAACACCAAGTCTCCTCCCATGTTTAAAATAAGTGTTTATTGTTGTACCTTCACAATGTTATATGTAAAAAAAAATGTTATATGTAAAAAATATGTCCCTATGCAGTCCATACAATCTATATATAGAAATTAAACTGCAAAAAACAGACTATTTTTTATTGACCGTTTTCTTGATGTGACCATTAATAGCTACAGTAGACGGAGGTCATTTACTTGTATCGATTATAAAGGAACTGTAAAAACAATAGCCCAGTTAATTCTTAAGGATAAAGAAAGATTGAAAAATTACCAAGCAAAAATGAATTCTGATTGTTTTTTGATACATAAAACATAAGTTGGCGCATATCCAGGAAAACATATAAAAGAGCATTTTAAGATATGGGCCCTTTTAAGGTTTTTTCTAGAATCTTTATAGTATTAAGGTTCTTCAAGCTTTAAAAAGGTTATTAACACTCACACATCCAATTAACAAAAATCATTCTCTAAAGCAGTGGTTTCCAACTTTTTTGCGCCACGGACCAGTTTCATGTCAAACAATATTTTCACAGACCAGTATAGATACAACTAAAAACAAAGTGTGTTTGTTTTTTATTCAGTTTTGCTAGCTTGTGGGCTAAATTTTTTATGTACCGTATCACATGACTGAGATGAGCATTTTTTTTCAAAATAAAAGATCTTTCAGACTCTGCTAATCAATAAAATATATTTATTCTGTCTTTCTGTGCGGCCCAGTACCAAATGACTCATGAACCTCTGCTCTAAAGATCCATTCATAGAAGGGATCTTTAACAAAAATGTGGTAGACCATGCAAACCAATAGGATGGTGCTGTAAAGTGTGTAGCTCAAAAAAATAATCTGTGCATCACTCACTACATTTCCAAACTGCCTTTTGAAGCAAGTGCAAGAAACAAAAAAATGCACATTGTTAGCTGCATTAAATGGATTTTAATGGCCAAGTAGCTGCACACAAGCTTAAGATCACTCTCTGGACTCCAGAGCAGTGGAAACATGTTCTCTGGAGTGATGAATCACAGTTTACTATTTGGCAGTCTGATGGACAAATTTGGGTTCAGCAGATGCCAGGAATATGTAGTGCCAACAGTAAAGTTCGATGAAAGAGGGATGTTTTTAGGGGTCAGGCTAGGCCCCTTTGTTTTAGTGAAGGTAATATTAATTCATCAGCATACAAAGACTTTTTATACAGTGGTATGGTTCCAACTTTGTTGTAATATTTTGGGGAAGACTTTTCTCTGTTTCAGAATGACCATACTAAGGACATGGTTTGATGAGTTGATGTGGAGGAACTCCAGTGGGCTGTACAGAGCCCTGAACTCAACCCTTCTGAACACCTTTGGGATGAGTTTAAATGTTTGGGGGCCAGGCCTTCTCATCCAACATCAGTGCTTGACCCTACAAAGGCTTTTTTGATTTCACAGAAGCCTTCCCAGAAGAGTTGAGGCTATTATAACTAAAATGGGGGCCCATAATTTTGGAATGGGGTGTCAAACAAGCCCTTAAAGGTGTGAGGACTAGGTGTCCACATACTTTTAGCTGTGCAGTGTAGCTTACTTCAGTGTAATTGCCTTAGTAACATCTTTTGGAATTCTGCATATCTGTCTGAAAGACATATAGACTTGTTCTGTGGATTTGCTTTTTTTATTTCACAGAAATGCTGTGTGTAACTGAATGATGTGGGTTAGAATTGTGGTCATTGTTACACTATGACAGGGTTTTGCATCAGTGGAATGTGCCTTATTTGTTTTTGTATCTGTCATGCAGAGGAGAGTTACATACCATCCACCGAAGCACAGCAACATCTTACAGTGTGTGGATAAGGTTAGATTATACACAATATTTTACTCTTAATGCAAATAGGGCTGCATCACTGCCATTTAATAGTTTTAGGAGACAATGCTTCTGACCCCATCACTGTCCTCTACTCTGGTCTACACATGTCCAGATATTTAGACAACTCATACCAGCTAAACTCCTCAGCCCACCCCCTGCTGAACACATCTCCACATTTTTTCGAAAACCTTGTGGAAATTTCTGTACTATGAAATTTCTGTTCAGGAAGATTTTTTGTACAGCTGTGCAAAACCACTTTTCAACATTAGTGCAAATAACTGTGAATTATGACCTAATTCGGCATCATTTGCCGACACAATCAAGGGTTCTATTAAATGGATTTGCAAATATACATGAGTATAGTTTAATAGAGATCTGACAAATATTTTGATTATTTCAAATTGTGAATTAGAATGGCATGAGGGCATATAGCAAACTCTTAATTCTACACTGAAATATGGTTGTATTCCATCTGGTTCCATTCCATTCTGAGTGTAGGAGGTGTAGGTGGGGGAGGTGGAGGAGAAAGTAAAGGATTTCACTTCTTTTGTGTCAGTAATCAACTGTAAACTGCCTTGCTGTGGGGTGCTGTCCCCCTGCTGGCCTAAACACTCACATTAAAACACAGAGGTCATACAGCTTAATAAATCTGACTCAGTCAAAGAACAGACATATCTAAACAAACAGGTATTACTGAATGCTTTCACTACAAACACTTTTTAGCAAATGTTTCAGAACAGCTTTTTCAGAGGCCACATCTATGTGTTAGTAATTCACACTCAGGGGTTTGATGGATTTGCAAGTCTGGTTTGAATCACTTCTCACAACTGCCGGAACAAAACTGTCGTATTTGCAAATTAGCTTTTGGGTGTCAAGAAAAGACATTTATATGTGATTCAGTCTATAGAGGAATGTGAATTGGATAATGAAGGGTTGCTCATGTTTATACCCGGTAACTGGGTTATTCATCACCTTAGTAACCATCTCCTCTCCTCAAACTTGTTGGTAATCCCACCACTTTACTCCAACACCCTTGATTCTGAGAAGGGAGCAGAGCAAATTACAAAGCACACAGTAAGTTAATGTTTGTTTACTTTCTGTGACTGGGCTGCATGTGGATTCAGAAGAATGGAGCTCAGTCTGTGTTTACATGAAGCCCCTTACTACTGTGTACTACTTATACACAGACAACAGCTGATGGAGACCATGTTAGAGCTCATGTGATTTTCCACGGCTCGTTTGTGAGCAAACAGCAGCATGAGCCACAATTTATCAATTGGCATGATTATTATAACAAAAATAGTAGTGATAATTAACTTTATAAGTTTAACAGTATTTTAGGATAAGTGTATATTATATAGGAGTAACCAAATGTTTAAATAAAAGATAGCATCATGCAAGCCATTAGTATCTGTCTATATCTTTAATTAATAGACTAATTATAAACATAAAGTCATTAATGACACAAAATAACAAAATAAATGTGCCCTCAGAAGGAGTCGCTAATCCCATAAGAATGAACACTTAAGCCTGCAATAAAAACAAAAGGGGACCCCTAAGAATTTCCTCCTTCATGAGTTGGAAAGTGATTAGCAATATTTGGGACCTTTTCTCCCAATACTACATGGTAGGTACCTCAGTGACAACTTCAGCCTGTTTTTAAAAAACTTATTTAATTTAATAGTCCTGTATAGTATGTATTAGATTAGTTACCATCATAGTTCATTGTCATTAGGATCAAACTTCTCATCTTCATTTTTTTAAATAATTGTATTTGAAACATTGTTTAACTAAGGCAGTCAAATTGAGATTATTTTTATAAGGGATCTCTGGTTGAAAAGGCAGTGTACAAGACAAAGATTATGTCTAATATATGCTTAATGTAAAAAACCCATCAGTTTTCAGTTACGTCTGTAGGTCATTCCGAATATAAATCATATCATAATAAATGGGTAAGATAAAATGATTGTTTATTGCTAAGTAACTTCATAGACAGGAACTGGTAGTTTAGTCGACGTTTATATGAACAGTTTTCCAAATGTGGTGTTCAGGAGCTGCCTGAGAAAGAATGCATTGGTGTCCAAGTGTTCTGACATCTCATTGTTCACAGGGGAATGCTCCCCCTCCTTTCACTCGTGAACGGGAGCAGGGCTTTTGTGAAGATGGGGTTGGATAGATTTACAGCTCTCCATGCCACACAAAAGAGACTGCGCTGTCACAACATGGACGGATCTGGCGCATGGTGTGGTTTAAACAGCACTTTTTCTATAGCCACTGATGCAGGGCAAACTGGCAGATTTAGACTTATGAGTGGGGGTTTAGAGCCTAGAAAGTCAGCATCGTTAGTAGACATTCTACAGCTCAACCACAAGCACAGAAGTCTGGGGTAATAAAAGCATTTCTAAAATTTTTTATGCCCTAGTGTGACATCATGTTTGGTGGTGCCTCATGAAAGATGGCACAATAAGAGTACCACCACACTGCATATTAGATTTTTTGAGATAGTAGAATTTTATGCGCATGAATATTTAAAGGTTTTACATTTTCTAGTCTTAGGTGGCTGTACAATTGTTTTCCCTTGTTTCACCAAGGTTGATTTGACTTGTTAGTTAATAATAAAGCTAAAACAGGGAAAGTGTAACAGTATGCAGTTCTTAGGTTATTTCTCAGTTTGGTTATATTCTCAGTTTGATCCAACCTCTCTATCATTTAGTACTGACAGACAGTAATATGAGAAAACATATAACCTAGATAAATGAAGATGCTGGATATTTGACAAAAGAATAAAGTAAATCTCAGAGCAGATTTCTATGTCTGTGGAGATCCACCTGGTATGGTCCTTTGTAAACTCTTTCTCAGGTTACCTCACTCCATTCGAATTAAAAGTCCCAGGTCAGTCAGAGTGGTCTCTGTAGTATCTCAAATTACATGGCCACCCATGATCCACTCTTGCTGTTAGTAAATCTGTGTTTGTAAATCTATACCATATATATGGTGGACCCTGTTCAAAGCAAATTATGTTAAAAAAGTGCTTACATCATAATCAATAGATGAGTTATAAGTGCCTACTAGTGTTACCACTGTACATGAGTGCTATTCTCTCTGTAGAGCATTAATTTGTCATTTAAAATCTCTTCTGTCTTAACAGAACAGTTAATTAATGTGTTTGGTGTTCCTCACTTCACAGATCTTATATTCAGTGCATCCCAAGTTAGGAAATGACCACATGTAAAATGTGTTCAAAAGCACAAATAGTCTTGCATATTTAATATGCAAATTTGCTTATTAAAGTATGTCATTTTACTGTATGAATAGTACTGTGATCTGTAGGTGGTTTGAGGGGGGCTAGGTGGGGATGCCATTCCCCTTTTTGGAAAAATAACCAAAAAAGCATCCCCTTGTTAACCTGTCAGTAAATCTTATGCTCACTTCTCTCCATTTATTAATGTCTGCATCCCTCTCCTCCATCAAAAATGTTGGTTTAGCTGACAAGCCTGATCTAGATCCCTAAAGGCTACAGATTGGTATATGTTTTATAGAACCTATTCTTAGAAATACGGAGTTATTGATGCTTTTCTTTGTTGAGTGCAGAGCCTCTTACTGTCAGAACTAAAATGCTATCTGTGCATTTGTTTGTGAGGGTCATCTTTTGTTATTCAGTAATTCAGGCTCTCTCTGAGTGTAACAAACATCTGTCTCCTCCGATCTATAGACATGTAAATACATTGACTGTGACCATCACAATGACATTATGGGTCTTTGTGATAACTGTGGAGTTAAATAGCTGTCACTCGGGGACCATAGAAACTGCAGAGTGTGCTGAAGGCCACACAGATGCTTCTTACCATCATGCAGCGTATTTTCTTACTCACATTTCTGCCACCATAAACACAGCCACCTCTACCAATTTTATTTTTACTCTTTCTCAGGGCAGAGGTAAATGAATAACTAAACAGAGTTAGAGTTCCTCACAGAAATAATCAGCAATATATTTTCCATAATACTTACACTATGTTATCCACTCTGTGTGGAAAGAATCATAAATAGTGCTGTAAACAAATTAAGCTTTCAGTTTTAAAACACTTCACTGTTTTTTCGTTTTGTACAATTATACAAAGGCAGACACCCTGAAGTCTGAGTAGTCCCCGTGTAATAAAGTTAATTAAGTATTTTATCATCTTGAAACATGTTTAAGCATGCCATTTTTTATCACAAAGATTAATCTTCAAGTGCTTTTAGTCACTGTAGTCTGCTTTCACCTCATTATTCAAGCTGTTCAGTGAGAAGTTTTATTTGTTCTGAACAGCTGAGGGATCCCTAAAGTAGTTCATTTCTTATTCGCTGATAATATGTAATCTTTATCGTGGTGGAATACTCATATGATTTGAATTATCTTCATTATCATTAATGAATGAAGATTATTTTTAATTAGAGCAGATAAAAAGCCTATGGTCTCTTTTTTCAATCCAGTTAGTTCTTTCTCTTTGTCATGCTGAAGGAATGTCTGTGTCCACACTTTGAGTCAGCAAAGTGCACTCTAATTTGTCATTCACATTGTTGCCCTCTGGTCCACTGGAAAAGCCGATGCGCAGTAGGGAGGATGAACAGTCATGTAACTTGACATTTCAGGATTAGAATGTCTTTTCTCTCTGCAATACATGAATCCAATACAATGCAATACATTGAGTTTAGTGGATTACTGAAGTCGGAAATAAGTATGAAGTATGAAGACAGAAGATAGAAATTGTCATGAGTTAGCATAAATGCAGTATTGTTTATCATTCATTAAAGATGTGGCGAAGAACAAGAATGTCACACTTCATTATAGCATGTCAAGATACAGGCTTCTTCCACAGTGTCAGAAAAAATGGACTGTGATGTTTAGAGTTTTTTTTTTTTTTTAAAGCCAGAACTATAAATACAGGTTTCAATATTTTGATTGGTGTTTCAAAACAAAACTTGAAACTCAAAATTGTGTTTCAAAACAAAACTTCCTTAAATCTTCAACACATTTACCCCATTACAAACATCATGGACATCATCTATCTGATCCTGAACTCTTAAAATAAAGCAACCACCTTGCAGCTCAAACTGTGTAGCCCAAAGCAGGTGGTCAGTGTCTAAACATGCTTGCTATGCTGTTTGTTTGAGGAGTTTGAGGCTTATGTGTCCAGCTGGTTACCTTCACAGTTGACTGGCTGACCATTTATACTGAGCTGGGTTGATATTGCCCCAAAGTTCTGTATAGAGGACTACATAGATATGCATATAGAATATATTAGCGTTGGTGAGTGTTGTATGTGACTCATTTGATGTGCATGGTACTCTTACAAATAAAGAAGCAATACAAAACAGGAGCCATACCATAGAAGAACCACTTTGGTTCCTTAAAAAATCTTCCAAATCCATTGATAATGTTCAACCTAGTCTCCATCTTCTGCATCTGTGGAGCGTTAACCATGACATGGATAATAATTTAGACACTTTTGCCAATATGTAACAAAACACACCCAAACAAGAAATGAATAGACAGTAAACAGATTTTTTGAAAATGTGTTTTTTCTTGCAGTATTCCTTCCATTGAAACGTTCTTCTGGGAATCAGAAGTGGTTCTGCTGTTTCGCTGCTCTGACGATCCCTTTTTTTTTTTTAAGAATGTTTTAAAGATTTGGGGGGAAAAAAATCAAAACATTTAAAGGATCTCAGTCCTCCAGTTCACCTTATATCAGTTTAGCTCGGCCCAGTAAAGTAGGTTTTTGGGTAATAAATTGGTTGGGGGAAGGCAGTTGAGGAGCAGGGCTGAAGAGGAGGAGCTTACCAACTTGTCAGCTCTGCTGTTGATAGAAGGGAAGCTCTGTGCGCTCTCTTCAGTCAAGTGCCCCACATCAGCCAGAGCATTTACTCGCCGTCAGATGCGATGGGAACCTTCTGTGTTCTTATTTGGCTAGGCATGTGGATGTCCTCCCTGCTGCTGTGGACAGGTGTAAGCGCATTTAACCTGGACACCCAGAACGTGCTGAGGAAGAACGGAGATTCAGGAAGTCTCTTCGGCTTCTCCATCGCCATGCACCGCCAGCTGCAGCCCACCGACAAAAGAATGTGAGTACTGTGGGTCACCGAGGACCTCTCGCTGTGGTGGTCACGGATAAAGTGCATTTGATAAATCTGTGTGTGTGTGTGTGTGTGTGTGTGTGTGTGTGTGTGTGTGAGAGAGAGAGAGAGAGAGAGAGAGAGAGGTGTAGTCCATAGTCCCGAGGCGTCAGGTGCACCTGCTTTGCTCTCGCGTTTCCTCTGATCTTCCTCTAAATGACTGATTCAGTGTTCTTCCATGGACGGGAAGTTTCTTCTGAAGGCAGTGGAGATCGAGGTCGAGGCTCTAACCTCAAGAACCTCGAGAAGCGTTGTGGAACGTGGTTCCTGAAAAGAGTGTTACATGGTAACAATGCCGAGCACAATGAGAGATAAAAATAGAGCAGCCCAAAAAGAAGTCTTCACAAGCTTGAACTGCGCTCCTACTGGAGTCCTACCAATCTCTTGTTAGTCGGGGCAGCTGCTGGCCTGTTGGTTAGGGAGTTGCTTCCGTGATCAGAAGGTCGTGGGTTCAACCCCCAGGAATACTAGTAGCACCACTGAGGTACCCTTGAGCAAGGTAGCGTCCCCACACACTGCTCCCCGGGGGCTTTGTTCCTGGCTGCCCCTGCTTCACTTGGTGAATGGGTTAAATACAGATAAAGAACTTCGGCTGTTCACACTTCACGTATGACAAAAATTGACACTTCACACTCTCACAATGAAATCCAGATCTATACTAGTGCGTATATATATATTCCCCTGGTTCTGGAATTATACAGCACCGGTCTGAAATTTTGTAGTTCTGAAATCAAAGGTTAATAATTAATTCATTGAATTAATAGCGGAGTGCCCCCCTCCCCCTGCCCCTCCCCCTCCCCCCAAACCCAACCCTCCTCCCACTGCAGCAGCCTCTGCTCCTCTGGGACATCTTTACACAAGATGCTGGAACATTGCTGTGAGGGTTTGATTGCATACTGCAGTAAGAACTTTAGTGAGGTCAGGTATTGATGTTGGATGATCAAACACCACTTTAGCTCATCCCAATGAGCTAGATGGTGCTTTTTCACTCCAGAGAACACAGTCAGGGACATCTTCCTCGAAGAATCTGTTAAGCTGCTGATCACTAAAAGAGGTAGTTTGTAATTTGCTGTGGTTAAAAGCTTCAAGACTTGATGTGAAAGTACAGTTAGCAGCTCAAGAGTCTAAAGTCAGAAAGGGCTCATTAAAAATGTGCTCGTGTACATTTGGGGCATAGAAATGCAAGGGTCTGGTCTAAGGTGCTGTTTGTGGAGCCTATGAACCGGATGTTTGTTAGAGAATATACTGCATGAGCAGTCATGCGTCAGTTAGAGCTGAATGACGTGACAGCAGGTCGTGGTTAAGGATGACTTCAGTGCACAAATGTGAAAGGACATTGTATTACACAAAGCATCCTGTGCCTTTTGTGCGTTTGTGAGGGATAAATACACACACGCACACACACAAACAGACAGACACACACATGCACACACACCTTACATATATTAAACTTTGGAAAGTCATTTGAAAAATGTAGAAGTCAGAACATGGACATGAAACATGATGTAAATCTGATTCATGTGATCATATTAGCTGTGTCAGATGTCTCAGCATTTAATACTGTGCGTGTGTGTGCATGCATATGTGTGGGTGGGGTGGAGGGGCTGAGAAGGAGGATCACTTTTACTGACTGATAGAATTTTGTTGTAGCAGTGAAATGCACACATGATTGTCAGTTCTCACAAAGACAAAAAGAACAGCAGACACAAAGACAATAAGAATGTGAAATTCTGTACAGTTTTGTTTTTTTAATTATTAGCTTTGGTTTTCTTCAGTTCTCTTTATAGAAAACATTTTTGTATAACTCAGTGCTGAAGGTTTCAGTATAGTTTATATGTTTTTGTAATTTTATTCATGACGTTTTATGTTCAGTATTTTTCTTCATATCAGATGTTTTTAAACTGGTAACTCAAACTCCAAACAATTTATATTCTCAAAATTAGCACCTTGGCCATGACTGAACAGCAGTCTCGTTCTAAGTTCATTATTTTCATGTGTTAGAAGGAGGTTTGGAATTCCTCAGCAGTCTGGCACATTATCTCACTTTTTCACAGAAAGAAAGTAGAAGAGAGGGGCACAGGACAGGAAGGAATGACCCACAAAGCAGAGTACATATTCAAAAATATCTCTTTATTCTCCTTTGTGTAGGACATATTCTTTAAATTGCCATTATTTAGATTTTATATGAACTCAAGACAACAGAAACAAAATACATTAAAATCCACTAGAAATAAAATCTGTGTTGGAGGTCTTTTACTGTAAAACTGCAGGCTGTGTGGTGTGTGGTGCTGGAATCGTAGTCCAGTGGAGACGAGTGCTCAGGCTTTAAAGGATCATGTATTAATGCCTGCAGGAGGTGAACAATTACTGTGTAACTGTATCTCTGGGACTCCCAGCAGGTCACACTCAGAATGGAGGCCACATTTTAATCATTGCTGCTTTCCTTCTGCTAAGTGGCTTGTCCACTTTCTACTTATTCACATAACTTCCCAGTGAAAATGGCAAGTGGCGAGTCACTTTTTCTCATCTGTTCTCATTTGTTTGATGTATATATATATATATATATATATATATATATATATATATATATACACACACACACACAC
>JBBJLS010059489.1:0-32990 GCA_037577275.1 Bryconaethiops microstoma
AGCATTCAGCACCACCAGTATACTGATCACCGCCTGATCATCTGGAATCATCTGCACCTGTTTCTTCACTGGTTCAAACTTTGTTCTGCTTGAATGATTCATACGTAGGTCACTGTATGGTTAAACAAACTTTTCTCTAAAACTGGTCAGGTTAAGGGAATAGACTGGAAAGGAAATGCGGCAACTTTGAAACTTAGGAAGCAAAATATAAAGAAATGAGGGTTAAAAAAGCACCAGTACTTCAATATATCCAAACACATGGGGAGGAAATAACACTTCCAGCTTCTGAAAATCACAATTCCATCTGATTCAACAAGCTGCTCTGAATAGCAGCCAAACAAACAGGAGTGCCATAAAGCCAGACACACACACTTCGCAGAGCTCCAACACACCACCAGCTCGTTCCCTCATTTCCAGAACCTCCTCAAGTGCTCATACAGCAGCAGCAGCCGTGGAAGACACGACTCTAGAGCGGCTGAAGTGTTGGGGGGTTGTTATGGAATTATAAAAGAAATTGACGGCGGTGGTTACTCTTAAAGTTCGTGAGCAAGAAACACCCGTAAATCACAGCCACATCGCCGAGGTCGTCAGGGCCTCTCCGAAGTTTTATAGGGTCCCTGTGAGATACGAATCCATATTTCAGAGCCAAGAGGAGGCAATTTGGCCATCCAACTCCAGATGATGGAATACATCTGCTCAGTCATTGTGAAGAAAACAGAATGGATGAAGATGGAAAACAGCACTCAGGTCGCTCAAAACTTTTTTTTTTAAAAATAAAATAAAATACATATCCACACTGTCCTTTAAAAGTTTTTACTAATGAGCACATCTTCAATAACTGAATAACTTTAGATCTTCAGCCTGTAAATCTAAAGAAACATCAAACAAAATGTTGCCCTCTTAGGAGAAAAGCTGTAATTTTGGCAAACCGAGTGTGTACAGTTAAGACCTTTTTAAAATCCCTTGAAGACCAAATCTGTGATGGAAATACCCACAATAACTGAAACTTTCTAAATAAACTATGTTTATAAACTATATTGACAATATACAGGGCCAGTCCAAATTTAGTCTTGTATCTGGTGTTGTCTTTCCACATGGTAAAAGTCTGGAAACATGGTTTGAACAATTCTTCAATACTGTCATTTGCCACCATCCGCACCCAAATCACCTCTGCTTTGAGTGTTGGTGTAGAAACACAAATTGTTCATACACAAAAGTATGCCTTTCCGTGAGCTTGGGTGGACAGTGGAGACTCCAGAGGTCACATTCAGTTTTGTAAGGGGCCAGGCTGGGGCCGGGCTGGGGCCGGGCTGGGGCCGGGCTGGGGCCGGGCTGGCCACTCCGACCAGCAGGGGGAGACGTAGTACTACCACTGCTGTGTCAAGTAAAAGAAGAAGACGAAGGCCGCCACCCTCTCGCAATCAGCCGGCATGACCTGCATGTAGGGACGGCCCTTTATAACCAGCTTCAGCACTCAGGCTCACTGTTGGGTCTTTGTTTTCACAAGCACTGACTCCAGCTGGTAAAATCTCAGTATTGCGTGAGTTCTTAAGAGTTTTAGCATTCATCTCGAGCCTTTCCCTTACGCACACTTTCCAAAACGCACTAAACACATGTTCACCGCACCACACACTCCTGTGCCTTTCCTTCCTCAATCCAAACTGCTGTTTTTTGAGGGTGTTTTTAGTTTCTCCCATGAGTGAAGTGACCAGTTTCCCTCGTGGCAGTTTCAGTTTCTAAGTCAGTCCTTATTTTTGGCTTCTTGCGCCATCTGAGGCCTTCTGAAGTGTCGGGCCTCCGCTCCGCCTCGGTGTCGGAGCGAGTGGCCACAGTGGTCTAACGCTCTAGCTCCGGCCGCCGCGAGTCTGTCTTCTCTTGAGCAAACGCGGCAGCCTCCCATGTCTCGAGCTAGACTTGAATCAAATTCAGGGTTTGATTCACCGCTGTACTGAACCGTGCCCATGGTGAATCAGTGATTCACTCTCTGTTTGGGTCCAATGTTTCAGTCAGCACCTCCATTACGCAAACGTGCAGAATTAGAGATCTCAAACTTTTAAACACATGGCATTTACAGTTTTCAGAACTTTCCAAATTGGGAAGAATTTTAAATACAGTGTCATTAAAAAGTTAAAATAACTGCATTTTTATTTCTGACCATAAAAAACAGAAAACACATGGTGTGAGACACCCACTCACGTGTGGGGAGGGTGGAAGGGGTGTGTGTGAGGGTGCTTTTGAGTGTCCTGAAGCAGTGTTTCAGTAAATAGGCCTAAGGGTCATTACTTCTGTTCATACTGCTGTGCTAATATGGCACAATGCACTTTAACATCCCACGTGCACACTGTAAACCTGCCAGATTGTTGCTTTACTTATAAAATACTCTTAATACTCTAATTTGGCTTTTATATTTTACCTTTAACTTGTGTTCCTTGTTTAAGTTGTTTTACTCTTTAGATTTATTTAAAATTTTACATTTGTACATATTTTATAATGTTGCACAGTCTTAAAAAAGGAGCAGTTCAGGAGGCATTCACTGCATGTTGTACTTGTATAACTGCGCATGTGACAAAGAATCTTGAAATACATACATTCTACATGGAACACACCAGCGATTTGTAAAAAATTGTACATAATTCAATTTTTTTTCTGGTATAATACTAATGCATGTGTAAGCTGAAGATTTGCTTTAATATGTATGTTTTTGAGTTATTATACAAAAGAAATTTCTATCAGGGTTTCTGATTTGGTTTTTTTGGGGGGTGGGGTGGGGTCACGTGTCTCCCATTACTTGGTTAAATTATTTAAAAAATGTTTATCATATTGGCTAGGTTGCGCTGAAAAACACAGTATGCGTTGTTTGAAGCTTTAAATATTGGAAAAGAACAAGAAATGCATAAATGGGGAAAAAAATACCCTCAGAGATCTAAGGGTTAACCACCAGCTAAATGGTAATTCAAGCCATTTGTCACTAAACCTGCATTTTCCAATTTTACTAAACTTCAAGCTTTAACAACGCAAAGAAAACTGGAAGCAATAATCCTTTTTTGTTCTTCTTTGGTCTGAAAAATTCTCATGGTGACATCAAAAATATCCAATCTAAATTTAAGACTAAGGCCTTTTAGCAATAAAAATATATTGTTGTGAAAGTTGTACAGAATGCATGACAGTTACTTTTTTTTTTTTTTTTAATTTTGGACAGTGATGATATGCTGCAGGTATCAAAACACCCCTTTGAACATACTGATGGAGAAGTGGTATACAATAAACTCAAGCTTTGGGCCGACTCTTCTCAGAGAGAACGGCTGCCAGGTGTGTGTTTAGAGTGTGAAGCTCATCTCAGCTCATCTCAGCACTGAGATCTGATGTTTACTGTTTGACCTTCAGTATATATTTCATTCACTGGTATTTTTCATGAAGCCCAGCTGACTCACACTCCACAGGCCAGAAAACGCAAACACGCAATCAGCAGCCGAACAGAATAATAATACGCGTCACTACTTCTCACCTAAGCTCCACCACTGCAAACAGTAAAACAGACAAGTGCAAAATTTGGGGCTCCCCTGGTCATGTGACACTTTTTTGATGAAGTCTAAATAAGTTTGCAACCCACTTGATCTTTGGGTGGGAAAAAAAGGAAAAATTATATATATACAGTAATCCCTCAGTTTTAGATCAGGATACACTGATTTTTTCTGAGAACCAAACTCTCCACAATATGCATTAAACTGAGTTTAAAATGAAATTAAAGTGTTCTGGGAGCATATTTCCGGGCATACTTAAGGTTTACACTATAAAAACAGGCATTTTTAGTCATTTTTTTAAATCAAAACACAACATCGTGGTTTTTCACTATATGCGGGTGCTCTTGGAACGTTGTGATTACTGTATATATAATTTAGCCTCTGTCATATTGTGGAACATTTTAAATTTGATATCTCTTTTTCAAATAAAATAGAAACTGTGCACTCAAATGAGCAGAAAATAGTGTTGCCTATATTATTTCTTACTCAAAATCAACAAAACATGATTAATGAGGTTCAAACATTTGCATATGACTTGCATATATCTTGGTGAATGAATCACATTAAATCTAATCAATCTAGTCAATACAACGAATTTCCTATTACAGGGTTGTTGTAAGAATTTTTTTATATCTATTTCTAGATATATATTTTTTGTAATTTTATGTAATATCTGCAAGCAAATAATACTAAAAACAAACAAAACTAGCCTCTAATTTAATTTAAATTTGCAAGATTAAATACAAAAAAGTCAACAATCATCTACACTTAGGTGGTATAAACCTAGACTGATTTAAATTAAAAATGCCATTTTTTATTGCTTATGTTAAGTCATTTTAATGATGTTCTCTGCATAATCGCTTAAAAACAAGCAAAATAGCTTCTAATGTAATGAAGAATGTAATGAAAAAGTAATCATGCTTAAAGTTAACGATCTACAAATAGATCTACGGCATAAACTAAGAATATGAACCCCACACTGAGTCACAAAGGATGCGTAAAACACTCACCGCTCCAGTCGTTCATGAGGACCATGCCAAAAATGTGCTCGTGGGCTTTCTCTATGGGGATTGGCTCTCCCAGTTTGTTCCCAGCACCCACAAAAAATGCCTGACACACACACACACACACACACACACACACACACACACACACACACACATTCATATGACTGTGTATATTATATAGAGAATCTTTTATGAAGCTTTTAGAGAAAAAATGAAGAAACATGAGGAATTTTTTTAAAACAACACAAATATATAAATGAAGATAATAAAGATGAGCTATAATTGGTAGAAATGCGTTGTTTTGAGGGTAATTCTGAGAATTTTAGGGGTGTTCTTGAGCTACAAAGCCCCCTTTTTAAGAAACAAGGACTGAGAAACAGGGAGAAGATGGGGTGGTGGTGGTGGTACCCCTACAGAACTTCAGTATAAATATGTTCTTATGATATTCAAAACTTGAGGGGAGTTCTGAAAACCATTGTGGTTCTGGGGTGGCTTCTTCTTGAGCTGGAAGGCCAAAAAAAAAGAGGGGCTGAGGAACAGTGAGGAGATGGGGTGGTGGTGGTCCTAACTTTAATATTATTACTGTTCTAAACATGTTCTCATAATACATGAATTTGTTGGAATTTCTGAGAATTTCTCGGGTTCTAGGGTGGTTGTTCTTGAGCTAGAAAGCTAAACAACACCCAACCCTTCCCAAAGTTTTTAAATAGCAGAGACAGAGCAGTGGGGAACAGGGACTAGATGGGGCGGTGGTGGTCCTCCAATCGAACATCAGTAATATAATTGGTCTTAACTTGTTATTCTTATGATATGACATTTAAGGGCAGTTCTGAGAACGTCTGAGCTTCTGGAGTGTTATTTTTCTTGAGCTAGAAGGTGAAATAACCCCCAACCCTAACCTCCAGCTTTAAAGAAAACAGACAAAGTCGACAGAGAACAGAGAGGAGATGGGGTGGTGGTGATCCTATCAAACTTCAATACTACAAACAAACTTGAACGGAGTTCTGAGAACCTCTGGGGTTCTAGGGTGGTTTCTTCTTGAGCTAGAAGGCCAAATATCCTCTAACCCCATGCCCAACCCCCCCAGGAGTGAGATGATGTAGTCATGGTCCTTCATAACTCCCTTGTGATGTTTTATCATAAAAACTAAGTTGTAACGTACACCCAAGTACCCAAACTGAAGTGTGGCACCAAGGCCCAAACATCTGAAGCTGAAGTGTCCTCACCATTTCCAGCTCGATATCCATCTGCTTTGTAGCTCCAAACACAGGTGGCCTGGCTGAGAAACAAAGGGGGAGGGGGGGGGGCAATAAATGCACAGTCGGGTTTGACAAGCATCTCTGACGTCCAGTCCAACACGCTTCAGCAGGCAACACTTCCACACCACATTAACATTCAGCTTCCTAACTCGCCGCTTGTTTCGCTCAACTAAAGTGTCAAGCTGCAGAGACCATGGGCCCCAGTTGACAGCGCAGCCCAGCTGATCAAAGGCAAATATTTGGGGAGTAATGAGAGAACTAACCTTGGAGCAACTTATTGTAAACCATTCGTGCAAAGTTCTTCCTGAGTTTAACTGAGTCAGTGGCAGTAGCTGGAGGGCGGCTGTGCTGCAGTTATTGCAATGAGGGTCTATTGACATTGGCTGCTGCTGAAACGTGCTGTGTCATGGTCCTCTACAAACAAGGGTACAGGTCTTGAGCCACCCCTCATGTCTCCATATGAGGCCAAACTTTCTTATATTTTTAATGTGGTCTTGAACAGTTCTCCAGGCTTCCTGAAGGACTTTCAAAGACTCTCATTTACAGTCCAGTGCCTAAACCTGACCAGTTTCAGAGGAATGTTTTTGTTTGTTGAGCCACACAGTGACCTACTTATGAATCAATCAGGCAGAACAAAGCACATCTAACTTAAATCCTGAACCAGTGAAGAAACAGGTGCAGATGATTCCAGGTGTATCTTTAGGCATTTTGCAGCCTGTACCCATAAAACACTCGTTCCCATTTGCTTAATTTAATCTCTTTAAGTTAAGACAGTTCGACAGGCATATCAGGCATAATATCTTTGCACTAATAAGGGGATTAAAATTCAATTATAAAGAAATTAGGCGTGGCTGTGACTTGTGCACATTATTGTAGGTGCATGGCTACAACATCAGGTCCCTCTATGCCATTTAATCTCTGGCCAGTTTATGACCACAGAACCATACTTTTGGGTGGTAGACCATTCCCAGAACTGCAGTGACACTGAAATAGGTGTTTCAGGTGGTTATTAGTTTTTCATGCAGGTCAGTATCAAGAGTGGTCCACCACCCAAAAATATTCAGCCAAGAGAAGCTCTGTGGTGAAAAACTAACCACTGCTGAGGGTCTAGTTGATGGCTAGCACTAAATGTGCATCAACAGACTGTAACTGTACACTAGCAAGGTGGAGACACAATAGTGTGTGATGGTGGGCCATATGGGGGTGGGGGCTGGGGGGTGTTACCTGGGTCTGGCCTCATCTGGCCCTGAGGTCTTCTTATAGATGTTCCTGATACTATCACAGATGAAGCCCGGCCATGATAACCCACTGGGAGCCTCAACCTAGAGACCAAAGAACACTCCATCACTCTTTCTCCACGTTCGTCATTATCCATTATGTAAAGGCAAAGTTTGACAAAACAAATTCACACACTTTTTCGCTTATCCCAATCAGAGGTTTAATGTCTGAAGGAGCTTCGAGACCAATGTGGCTAACAAGCAATAGAAGCTTATACTTACCAGTTAGCATCATGCTAAATCTAAATCATCCCAGTCAACCTCAAATAGTAATCTCAAATTTCAAATTCCATCAGTTTTGCAGTTGTTCAGGGTGGGTTTGATGCAAAATGGTTCACTGTAGAGAAAGGTATTGACTCTGATGTCTTTACAGTGGTAGTGAACTGAACCAGACATCTCCAACACAAATACAGCTGTTTTATTCACTATCAACCCCCAGTAAAGCTTCACATGTCTCTGGGTGTAAATTTGGATGAGGATGGTAAAGTGAATCTGAGCTAAATCCGTTTTCTTTGAGGACTATTTTGCCTCACAGAATCCTGCTTGTATCCCTCCACTATGAACAGACTTTTTAAAAAAAAAATATTTAAAACCTCAAAATTGTAAAAAAAAAAAACCGGCACCGGCCACTATATTCATAAACATGTCATGGAACGTATTTAAAATAAGGTTAAAGTAGTTTTTACAGGCATTAAGGTATTAAGATGTCTGGTTCCATTCACCCCCACTGTGAACAATTTGGACACAGCAATTTCACAGCAAACCTTTCTAAATAACATTGTTTACATCTTAAACATTCATTAATGCAGAAATAAAACTGAAAAATCAATGGAATTCCCTGGTAACATTTCATTCATGAGTTTGAAATGTTTTCGATTAGCCAGTTACACCACTGCCTCTAGAAGGCAATGTATTACATCAGTGTAAGTACTGTGCATCCTAAGGGTTTTTAACACCTTTATGTTCAAGTGCACAGACATTGGTACCTGCAGATGTCCATTAAAATATCTGACATTGGCGCAGGATTCTCAAATCAGTGCATTCTTAGGGGTTGACATTCTTAGTGGTACGCAAGTACGCATGCCTGGTGTAAACAGTAAAATGCGTGGCAGTTTTCAGTCTTCACAGTGCAAAAGCGTACCTAATTTGAGTAACTTCATTCTGGATTACCACCACTCAGGTAAGGAAAACCTTAAAAATAAATGATAATTACATTTTAAAATAATTAAAAGTGTGTACTATATGGGGGCTAAACATTTTAGCTATCTGCTTTTTGATAAACATGAAGCTAGCAAAGAGCATAAAAGAGTTAATGAAGCCATGGAACGAGAAAAGGCTTGGGAGGTCAGCACCCCTTCATCAAAGGCAGGACAAATTCGAAACTCCTTCGAAGTTCCTTCTTGCGTTCAGTGAAGCAAAACGCCCATGGTCAATCCGTAATTTTGCATAAGATGTACTTTTTTGAGGAGGCTCGGGATTAAAGTTAGGACAGCATGTCACTCTAACTTGGGAGGCAGAACTGGTGAAATTGACAGCAGATGTGAGGATGACATGGATAGTGAGGTTTTTAATTTTTCATTCCTGTAGGTACTCATTACTCATTAGTATTAGCACAAAAAAACTGTCACCCCCTGACTATCTAGCTCCTCTAAACATCACTGACACTCAGCGTGGCCCAACGAAAGCCACCTTTAAACCCCTGTTGGGCAAGATGAACACCTCTTCTTCCCTAAAGGAGTGACACAAATTCAGAAGCGTGGCGGCAGATTTAGTGACCCCCCGAGGGCACCACAGTTGTTGCCGAAGCCAAAGAAAGTGGGTTTCGAAGGAATTCTGCAGCTTCTCTACCTGCCCCCCTCCATTGGCTCCCAGGCAAATAACTCTCCGTCTCAGAAATGAGCTTCTGAGGTCTGTGAGTGAGGCTGGAGGAAAATTATGCAGTATTTCTTGACACAATTCATCGCAGGGTGTCAGCCTTTTCTTTTTTCCCTCCGCAGCAGGAAGAAAAGTACGGGAGTGAATTATTTCGATAGAGGGCCATGTGTCGGGGATGAATAAGGTGGGTGTTGTGTGGGAATAGCTGCAGGGACTTCCCTGGTTAATGAAAACTGCATATTTCCATCTAGCGCGCACACACGCGCCAGAAGAAGCGCAAAAGCCGTAAGGATGTCAGGAATGTTCAAAGTGAGGTGGAACTAGTGAGTCAGCTTTGCTGAAACTCATCCATATCTGTGAACAAACACAACGCATACAGTTCTTACAAACACTGGAGGCATTGAAGCAATAGTTCGGCCAAAAAGTCAAATTTATCTTATAAAATGTATCCTGAAATGTTGTCATTTTACCTCAAAGATGTGGTGTCTAAAGTATGCTTCATTAGTTTCTCTAGCACTACAAGTCTAACAAGCAACGGAAGCTTATGTACACCAATCTTTTCTGAAGCATTTCTGAAATCACCTCAAACTGTGCTGAGCTACTTAAGCGGTTTCCGACACGTTTAACCTCGTTACCCCAAAAGTAGTCGATCAGGCATGGCTAAACTTACTAACAAACACAAGCAGTCAATAGTCACCCAAATCTTTTCTCTAAATACATCCCCAAAATGTCTCTCAACCTGCTCAAACCTGATCTGAAACGGCTACCTTTAGAGGTAAGGTTTAGTTCATTTTTACGGCTAAACGTCAGTCAATCTGTGTCCTAAACCACGTCTACAAGTCTAATCCACCTAAATTAAGAGTTTGAGAGTGGTGACTGAAGTTCTGGTGGTGTATTTACAGAAAAGATTTGGATGACTATTGACTACTAGTGTTTGTTAATAAGGTTAGCCTCATAGGTCTAAACCAGGCTTGTCTAATTGGCTACTTTGGGGGTAAAGTTAAGTGGCCCCTTATAGTCACACATGAACACACCACAGCACACCACAGAACGAAGAGTATGAAATTCTTTCTCTACATTTAACCCATTCACCAGGTGAAACATCGGGCAGCCTCCAACAAGAGCAGTGTGTGGGGACGGTACCTTGCTCAGGGGTACCTCAGTGGTGCCACTAGCAGTCCTGGGATTCAAACCCACAACCTTCTGAATGCAGGGGCAACTCCTTAACCACTAGGCAACCGGTTGCCCCAACAAGGGGAATTTTTTTTGGCGAACCAGTGCTTTAATTGGCTACATACCAGTTGGGCATCAGGGCATTCTCTTTTCCACGGAACATGATCCCAACATTAGTGGCGTGATCTCTGGAGGAGTAGAAGTCAGTGTAGTCTCCTACAGGGAGGCAACGATGGATAGAATAGGTGAACAGAGAAGGAGCGAGAGAGAGAAAGAAAGAGAGAGCTGCTATCTTAACCAAAAAGGGCCGCACCTCAAGTACTTTTTTTACACAAAGTATATAACATCATTCCTGAAGATGATTTATTATGGATCAGAGCGTCCTTAATCTCAGAAGACAGGGATGAAAGGCCACATCCTGCAGTTAGTGCACAGCGCCCTCTGGTGGTATATTATTTAGGTTTCTTATAATTAATACAATATTATCAAAATATTTGTAAAAAACAGATGCACACTGCCAACGACTATGGAAAATATATTTAAAAGCAAATTTAAATGCATATATTTAAAGAGTAAATTCCTGAAATAAGCAAAAAAGAGGGCAAAACCATATAGATATCTAATTTTTATCTAAAAAACTTAACCTTGGCATTGTATCTAAATGTATTTTCATTGATCTAGACATTTTTTGCTTATTGTTAGAAATGCTACTCAGTAAAAATGTCTTTTTATTTGCTTTTTTTACATGTAATTTGCATGTCCATTATTTTACATTTCACTTGTGTGGTCAGGGTGTCTCTGTCTCTCTCTCATTCTGTCTGTCTCTCTCTCTCTGTCTCTCAGTACTCACCTATCTCTGCTGGTAGATGCATTACTGCAGAACTCTGATCCACAAAGGCTCTGAAAAGCAGAGGCACACACAGGTATTGTTTAGAGCCGCGGTCAAGAGGTCCCCTGAGACTCATGATGGATGGCTACCTTAATGGATGGATTGATGGATGGATGGATGGATGGATGGATGGATGGATGGATGAATGGATGGATGGTTTAGGGAAACCATTTAAAGTTATGAAACAGCAAATAAAACCAAGCACCAAGCAACCAAGACTCAGTGAAGCAGCAGTGCTGCGAGCTAAAAATGTGGATTAGTGAGGTTCCTCGAGCTCTAGGTTGGGGGGGCCTGTCTTGTACTGTAAAGCGTTTGTCTCTTTACGGTTGATTACTACAGACAAACAGTCTGAACACACAATCAGCATTCAGCCGGTTTATTATTCCTATATTTGTCAAATCTGTGTAATTTAACATTGTTCTACAGGTCCCCTAGTGTATATAAACTTTGTGATTTAATGTAAGTATTACATTATAATTACGGTACAAGGTTTGCGGTGAGGAATTTATTTATGTAAATGCAAACAATTTACCAAAGGCACTTGAGGGACTGATTGTGTTTATGGCTCTTGGGAAGAAATTGTTCCTGAACCTTAAATACACAGAAATGTAGTAAATTTGGTAGAATTCCCATTTGATGCTAAGGGGCAGCTTTGATTTGAAGCAGAGTTTCTATACCTGCTCCTTAGGTTCCCATCATCGCGCAGGGTGGACTCATTTGTGGCCAGCAGCACCTGCAGGCGTCTCCTGGCTTCCCTCCAGGCGTCGTGGCCTAGGCCCATGAAAGCATTGAGCGTAGGCTGTGGAAACAAGAGCTCAGGTTTAAACTCCACTCAGTAATGTTTGCAACTGTGATTCTCAGTCCAGTCCTCGGGGACCCCAAGTCCAGGCCACATTTGTGCTCTCTCCCAGCTCCCAACACAGCTGGACCATGTAATGTTATTGATTATCTGCTTTAGGCATGTTGTTTTCAGGAGCAAAAACAAGGACAGTTTGATCCCTTTGTGCTGAATTTTTTAGCGTTCCTGCACTAAAACTGCTGATTAAATCTTTCTGCTTATTATCAAGCCCTATAAACTCCTTACTAGAGGGACTGGGAACCATTTAACAGCAAAACTAGTTTAAAAAGCATAAGCCAGTTGGTCCATGTCAGCTGCCAACAAATTAAAGAGGAATTCACTGATTTTCCAAATTTCTATATAATTAAACTATTAACTTAATCATTAAGACTCAGATTTGTTCACAATTGTGAATGGAACCAGATGTCCACCGTTTAAAGCATCTAAAAGCTCCCTCACAGAGAGTTGAGATAACTGAGAGAGTTTTATGGTACATTTATGAGGTTTTACTCAAAAAACTTTTTTTAAATGGCAGAGGGGTAAATACAAGTAGACAAATAGACTCCAAACGAAACTTACTTTTCCACTGTTTTATCATCATTAACATATAAACACTCAAGTATAAAAACAAGTGTAACTTCATTGGTAGGTTTGGACAGCAAATGAAAGCTATATTTACGATGCTGACATCTCGACCTCTGCTTTCATTCTACACCACTGTAAAGAAATCATGATGTTCCTCTATAGTGAGTGGAACTGGTGAAGTTGAAAAGCAAACAAAAGTCTTTTTGATAAGTTTCTGATACACAACATTGTTAAAGTAAAGTGACCTATTTCTCTGCATTTAAACCATTCAGCAAGTGAAGGGGACATCTGTGAATGAGGGGCATCTGGGGAGCAGTGTGTGGGGACAGTACCTTGCTCAAGGGTACCTCAGTGGTGCTACTAGCAGTCATGGGATTGGAACCCATGGCCTTCTAATCACAGGGGCAACTCCCCAACCACTAGCTGCACAAAAGGCATATCAGAAGTGGGATTCAAACCCACGGCTCCATTTAGAGACCAGAAAACCCCGTTTCAGAGGAAGGTGTGACCCTTGAGTCAGGCACCTTAGACCACTCAGGCATCCTGACACTATATGTATTGATATGGATGTATTTGGTGCCCCTGGGGCTCAGATAAGTAATAACTGGGCCCAAAATGCCAAAATAGGGGTCTGACACTGAATAGGTTGGACCATTTGTATCAGAACTTAGGATGAGTTAAAGCACGATGGGTTTAATGGCCCAGTATGGGGGTCTTCGAGGCTCGGACAAGGAATCACTGTTCTATAGCCCATGATTACCAGTACGGGTGAGTATAAAATAAAACAGGTGTTCCCACTCCTCCCCCAAGCTCTATCCAATTTGTGTAGTCTGCACACCTGACCCAGACCACAAGAGGTTATTAACTAGTTAATGGGATGAATCAGGCTTGATTAGATGTAAAGCTGATGGCTCTGTGCGGGCCACTCAAGTTCTTTCACACCAAACTCATCCAACCATGTCTTTGTGGACCTTGCCTAGTGTGCTGTGGCACAGTCGTGCTTGACCTTGATTTCCCGTACAGGAAATGAAGGAAAATTAAAGGGAAAAAGTGCTCAGATTAAGGCTGATTTAAGGGGCAAAACTACTGAATTTCCCCCTTACTTTTTCAAATTTACTCCTTAAATAATAGAACCTCCTGAATTAACGCCTTAAATTTAAGATGAAGGGGTTTCACCGCTCATGCCTTAAATCTAATTTATAGGTAAAATTAAGGGGTCGGTTTCACAAATTAATGGCCACTTAATTCAAATGAAGGGGTTTGGTGTATTTTCAGGGGTAAATTAAGGGAGGGTTAAGTACAGTTTAAGTAAATTGTGTTTTGTAGTGCACGGTGTCGTCAATGTCTTGGTATGCTGGAACATTTAGATTTCCCCTCACTGGAAGTAAGGGGCCTAGCCAAATCCTGAAAAACAGACGTGTCCCAATACTTTTGTCCAAAGGTTATTCAGTGTGTCTTACAGGAATTTAATTTAAAAAGTAAGAAGTAACAAATAAAAGAATTAAAAAAAACAATATGCAACAATATGCATTATGGTTGCCAGGTTTGGGAATGGGCTGAAGTGGACTCACCTGGTCAAACACATCCTGATGTTTACCAAGCACAGGTCCATTAAAAAGGTGCTTGATGATACTGAGGTCCAGAATCTGGTCTCCAATAGCAACACCAATCCTGTGCCGAGGCTGAAATGCATATTTTAGTGGAGAAATGTTCTGCAAAGTCATGCATTGACCAGTTTAAGGCTTATAAACTTGCTATTAATCTCTCCAGCAGAAACAGCTGGGCATAAATAATTTACTCACATTGTTGTGGGTTGAAAACACTCCGTAGGGCAGGTTGTGGTAAGAAAAATCTGATTCTTTGTTCACTTGTATAAAAGACATTTCGAAGTCGCAGTCAGACTCGGGAGCACTTCTTAAAGCCACCAGCAGCAAGAGCAGGGAACCTAAACCCTTCCAGATGTTCTGCACTGGAACCATCTGAAGTTACCGCCTCCTCGCTTTATATTTTAACCCACCCGTATTGCGTCAAGGCACGCCCCCTGTCCGGCTATGATTGGCTAGAAGCGACCGGCCCTCTACATTAGAATTGGCTTACACTCCTGTCCTCCCGCCTCCTGCTCTAGGACTGGATAGCAGTGCTGTCTGTCACAGTCAGCTAATTCTCGGGCTGGGGGGCGTGGCTTGCCTGAAAATGCGTGGGGAAAAAAAAAAAACACAAAACAGCTGGCCAATCAGAAGCTCTCTTTCACATCCTCCCTTTCTCCAAACCAGTTAAAGTGATGAAAGGGGCTAGAAATGACTCAGCACAAAAGGACAGTTTGGAGCAGTTGAAATGAAATTAAGGATTTTCATTTATTTCTAGCATAATTATGACTATTTTAACATCACACCTAACAAAGACATCCATCCAGCAAGTACATACATTTGGATTTGATGTCGACAAACTGTATGTAAACACAGCTTTATAATTCTTTGTGCAAAAGTTTGTAGACACCTGCTCTTACAGTGTCCCTTACACTTTACACTTCTATGTCACAATTCTTTATTGTCTACTTATTGTACTGTCTCAGATTTACATCCCATTCTCACCACTGTTTCATTGCTGTATTGTCTATTTATTGTATTGTTTCTGTCATTCCTTGCACTTTGCTCAATGCTGTAACTGCCTCCTGTGTAATAATCACATTCCAGAAGGTTCACAGTGACCACATTAGTTGTCTATTTATTGTTTGTCTATTGTTTACTGTCTCTGCTGTAACTTGCACTCTGTCGAATGTTGTGTTGCTATGTGTTGTACTGTGATCCATGGAGAAATGTCTCATGACACTCTGTATGTGTTCGCTGCCGCTTATGACAAAGTAACCTTGAACCTTGAAATCAGAGGGGTTTTGTCCCACCTTTGCTGCAGGAACAGCCTCTACACTTGGACCAATGCTATGAGGATTTGATTGCAGCTATGGGAGCATTAATGAGGTCAGGCACTGATGCTGATTAGTTCTGGATCCCAAACAACACTAGTTCCATTTCCCCACAACCCAACACTGGGGGGCTTTACACCCCTCTGGCCTACAGCTGGCACTGGGCATGGTAACCTTAGGCTCCAGAGCTCTATTCTTTTGGTCAAAGTTTTTCTATAAAGATTATAGCTGCGTGTGTGTGTGCAACTGAATGCATTGTCATCAATGGTTCCACCTTAAAAGAGCTGCTGTCTTAATATTATTGGACCACCATTTCGCTGGAACATTTGTCACATTTGATGTACTGAGGCTGTAAATTTCTGAAACCATGTCAGTTTGGTTTTATCTGATGTAAACAAAGTCCTTCAACTGTGTAATTCCATGTCTGTGATAATACAATTGATTTAAGGTCAATACACAGGCTCTTTCAACACTGCTAAGAAAATGTTTTTAAAAAAATGAATTATCTTCAGTATGAAAAGTGTGCAAATTGCAGTTACTCTGTCTTAAATATTGTCTGTCCTCCCACATATATTTGTTTTTGTTGATGCATCTGACGAGGTTACACTGTCCTCAGACCCTGTTTTCAGTAAAAATGGATTATAAAGTGTTTTAGAATGAAGGAGAGTTTTATAAAAGGCTCAATGTCAAAGCTAAGGGCCTAATTCAGTAATATTGTAAAATATGATGATTTGTTCAGGTAAAAGCTGTGAAATGCGTGTGTGTGTGTGATTATTTTTTCACACCAGCATATGAGCAATAATCGAAACTGAAAAAAAATCAAAGCCAGCATTGAAGTGCAATTATATTAGTAATCTCCCATAAACAGATCAGTTATACACATTCTAATGCCAAAATGGCACGCGCGCGCACACACACACACACACACACACATACACACACACACTCACACAGGCCACACATATACCTTCCTGAAGTACTGATTATAAACCCTTTCCATAACATAATAAAATCAGAGGGCTAGGCTAACTGATACAAAAAAAGGTTCACACTTTTTAGGCATTTGATATTTACATTCATTATTTGAACAGAAAAGAAAAGAGAGAGAGTTTAAAAAAAAATTATATAGCATGCTATGCTCGTTTATAGACTCCAGGAAAGCCCAGCCTATCAAGTAGTCTCACCATAATAAAAGAAAAGTCCTATTAGTAATTCAAACAATTAAAATAGAGTAAAAATTTTTCAGAACGTCTGAAATGTTTCACACAGAACACCATTCAGAACGGAGATACATTTCAAAGAACAACGTCACATAAACTTTAAAAGATACAACCTGGTGTTGTAGGCCTGACTGGAGGGTTTATAATATGGCTGTATTGGTCAGAGTTCCAATGTAAGTTATAGAGATGGGGTTTGTTTGTGTGTTGTGGGTGTGGGGGTGAAGAGGGGTCCATATCACAGGCCGCATCTTAAATCTTCTTTATTTTTTCTCCGATAACGACTGGATTTTCTTTCCTGATCTTCTCGGCAGCTTCGGCTCGGTAGTCAAAGGAGCAGCCGTGGACGTCGGAGTATCGATGGACACCACAGAACAAGTTGCCACAGCGACAGTCGAAACCTAGAGCATGAAGACACAGGAGTTTATAGAATGTGGAACAATACCTTACTTCAACCCCTTAACCCTTGGACCCCCTCCCTCTGGTTTATCCCACCCACTTGTTCGTGGAGACTATCCTGAGAGTTCTCCCAGATTCAAAGATCTTGTGATTTTTCAGTTTGATTCTAAATAAAAGAAATTTGGGTATTTTTGCTCTCTATGGGCATTTCTGTGTGATGCTACTTTTAAAACCCCAGTAGCTGTTATAATCATTATAATAACTTTGGTTCTGCATGACACAGGAACACCAAACATAGCTCAGCATGACATCTGACACCTTAAGCATCAACACAAACTGGGAAACTTCCATATAGGGAGTTGTTTTGCCGTACGATGACAATTTACCATTTGTGCTTCTGGCACGGATCCGTGACACTCACATTCTAATGGCTAAACTGCTATTATCCATTTATTGCACGTCATGTAAATCTACAGAGTTGTGTTGTTTGGACAGTGCTTGGACAGTGACCCCTAATGCAGAATGTCTGCACACCCTAACATCTTTAGACTCTCAGAAGTAGAAAACACATCATCCTTCAGCCATATCAGCATTTTTATATTCTTCCTAACATCTGTTGGATTGGCTCAGTATGAATTATGAAGATGTACTACGCAAAATACTTGTGCCACTCCTCATTTCTTGCTTCCAAACAGCCAAGCTTTCTTGTTTTTCTTACTGTTTAACTTGAGTCACAGTTCTCCAGGCTTCCTGAAGGACTTTCAAAGACTCTCATTTTCAGGCCTGTCCCTGAACCTGACCAGTTTCAGAGGAATGCTTCTTGTTTGTTAAGTTACATATGAATCATTGAAGATTAACAAAAAATCTAACTTGAACCAGTGAAGAAAAAGGTGCAGATGATTCCAGATGATCAGGCAGTGATCAGTATACTGGTGGTGTATACTGATCAAGTCACCTTTAGTCACTTTGCAGCCTGTTGGAGTAATGTTTTCATTTGTTACCATTTCTTTCATTTAATCTACTCAGTGTGCCAAAGATAAAACAGCTTGTCAAGCATAAAACAATATTTTTGCACCAACAAGGTGATTCAAAGTAAAATATAAATATATGAGGGGTGGCTCAGGACTTTTGCACACTTTTTGCACACTATATCTCCAGATTTTCTGGTAAAACAGACTCCTGTTCTCACCGGTGAGGCCCACTTTCTTACGGCAGGTGAAGCAGCGGTTCTTTTTGGGTTTGGATTTGTCCACTTCAGGGGTGGGGGACTGCACTGAGACGTCTGATCCAGATCCAGAGGCTGTGGACAGCATCAGAAAGCTTGTGAGAAATGTTTTTACAATTTGAGGGTTAGCGGTTAGAAAGGCTCTTGAAATGAAAGAGCACTGAGGTAAAATGACATTAATTCTTACGGTATTACATTTGGGGCTAGCGAAGGCTAACCCTGCTAACACTACACTGACCGCTCTCTCCATCTAGCTGAAGAATTTCTTTTAGTTTCCTCTTTCCTCTCCTAGCGCTGTCCTCCATTGACCCAGCTGACCCTAGCAGGTCATTCCCTGATGCTCCTTTTATACAGACATACACATATACATCAGTTTTGGCCTAATATCTGTTCTGAAACAATCAAGTCAATTGACAATAACTTAAAGTCAATGGCCTGCTCATAAAATGGGTTACTTCATAGTTGCCGTTGCTTTACATAAACCACTTAACGCTATGAAAGTTTAAAGCAAATATCATGTAGATTCGCTACATACTGTTGAGTTTGGAGCTTAAAATGTGATGCTACCGAGCTAAACCATGTTTTTGCAGTTTATTGAAACTGGTAGAATATATAAGGGACAACACTGACGCTAACTTTAGCTTAATTATACAGTAAAACCAGCTACACTTTAAGAGTGTTAACTTTCGCACATATAGGGAAAAAATTAAAAAAAGAGTAATACTAACAGTACGTATAAAAACGGAACTGCATGCTACAGTCTGTCAATACACTGAATGAGTAGGAACTTTTGCAGGCAGAGCCTGTAAAGATCAATTAGATCTTTTTGAGGAAACAACAGTTCAAGAGTTTCATTCACTTCTAGTCTAGCTAAAAACCAATAAATGCTGCAAAAAAGCCACAGATAACACAAGTCATCACTTTCACTTGAGTTCAAATCTGCAGAAGCAACATTAAGTGTTGAATTAAATTTATTTGATTTAAATGTGCACCCATCATTTGGTGCATCACAGGTGTAGGTGAATGTAGTGTTAGTAGTCTTGCCCAAGGACTCTTAAGAGTAAAGTGTGGTATGCTGCCCAGGGTAGCAATCGAGCCTGAAACTTCTGCCTGGTAGGCAGCGACATTATCCACTACACTAACCAACCACATATATCATTTCCACTTGAATGAATATTATTATTTTAAATTATTTATTTATTTATTTAATTATTATTATTATTATTATTATTATTAATAATAATAATAATAATAATAATAATAATAATAATAATAATATCATCTTCAATTTAATTTGAGTTTATGCCATTGGTAGACACTCTCCTACAATTCCAATCATGTTACAGATGTAGAAAGTCTTGCCCAAGTACTGTGCTTTCCCAGGCAGGGGGATCAAATCGCATAGTACAGTGTAGAGGAATGTGCTACAACCCACTGAACTACACTATTATTTACTTCTCACAATTACGGTACTGATGCAGTATATTTTATTCATATGGGAATTATGTATATATTGGTATGACACACATGTGCTTTTTCCCCCAGTGTGAAAACAGCACATATCGCCATGCTTGTTCGTCAGTGAGAGAAAAAGGCGTTCTGAAGCTTTCCACTGGACTTTGTGCATTTGTTGGACCATTCTCAAATGAAATAAAGGCAAAGAAAAGGAGGAGAGAGCAAGTGTGGGCGTGTGGGACACACCTGCTGAACTTTTGTCATTGAGGGTGGTATACTCTCAATAACCTGCCACTGGGACGATTTGAGCTAGAGAGGCCTGTAAAGGAGCTGTCAGAATGGGCAGTGAGTGTGTGTGTGTGTATTCTTTCTTCTACTACCTGCTATTTCTGTTAACAGCACTTCCTGGGCCTTCCCTGAAGCATGATCTGCTTCTGCTTCTGTTTCCACCACTGCTGCCACGAGGTTTTGACTACCAAAAGAAATTCAGATGCTTGTAAATTTTCAGCCAAAAGTCAAACTCCCCCCTCCTCCCCACCCTAAATATAGTCAAAGCCAGAAGGTTTCTCCTTTAGTTCTGGTCAGTAGCTACAAGGCTGAGGTAGTACCTAAATCATCACATGCTTGAATCAGACCACATCAACTTGTCTAATAGACTTGTTTATGCGGTTTCTGGCACTGCTGACTTCAACTATTCTTACTTGCGAGCTACATTAGCCTTCTAACAACACAGCAAAGCTAAAAGAAATGAAATACGAATTAGCACTGTGTTAACTGCAGGCCTGATTTTTTTGAATAAGTAATCAGGGAGACCTCTGTAATACATTTTTACTTGTAGTATCTACAGGCTAGAAAAAATAAATAAATAAATCAAGATGCGATGTCAAAACATTGATCAATGAGCAATTCCGTTTAATAAGGACAGGCATGCTAAAAGACTAAATATGATGAGCAACTAGGGTTGCAAAGGTAAATTTCTGGAAACTTTCCAGAAACTTTCCATGGAAACTTTGGCTGGGGAATTTTGGAAATATTCCAAACAGGAAAGTTTCTACAGGAATTTTGGGAATTTGGGGAATTTATGGGAATTAACATGAATTAATTGGAAATTTTGGATGATTTAAAGAAACATAGGCTATATGGATCATATACCAACATAAATAAACATTTTATTTTGTCATAAGCAGACATTTCTGCAAAAGGATACAATTTAAAAACATATCTAAGAAGAAACAGCATTATATTTTGCAGTAGCTAGCACCATGTTAAGCTAACTTCTTTAATGAAAAGGTGCTGGCTAGCTTACATTTAGCATATCTGCTTTACCAGAGCTAGCAATAGATTTTGATTTTGCTCATTAAAATTTAACATCATAGATCAAATATCATCTAACTTATAATATCATCAAAACTTACTTGTATGTATGTAGTCCTTTGACTCAAATGTGTAGATTCAAATGTCTGTGGTGTGTATCTGGCTCAGAAATGTTGCTTTAGTGGTTCAGAATTCTAGAAATCATTGTGCATGTGATGGAAGCATGCACAATACATTCAGGGGGTGTGGCCTCATGAGCCCTGCATTAAGCAGTGTGCTATGTCCCTGTGTTTGGGGAATAGCAGATTATACTCATCTGTATTTACATCAAATATGATTGTTTTAGCCAAGATTATGCTACAATATTTTTTCTACCAACTATCTTTATGTTCCTTACCTTCAACTTTGATAATTGCCAGTTTATTCCCGTTAATTCCCATAAATTCCCGTTAATTCCCATGGAAAGTTTTCAACTTTGAAAATTCCTGGAATTTTGCAACCCTAAAGACAACTGAGTCAAATTAGGTGTTTATGGCCATTTCAGGCATTAACAGAGTAGACAGTGAGACCAAATAATGTTCCTTCAGAACCACAATGCGACAGAAAACTACACAAGACAAGACAGGACTACACAAAGTGCAAAAAGACTTTAAGACTACAGTGAGTGAATACCTAATTCTAGCAACCAAGTAGTTAAATGTGCAAAAATGTCAATAACAGTAAATATTGTTGAGTAACGAGTATTGCCTTTATTTAAATACTGTCACCTTTTTATCCTCTTACTGCTATTTGTAAAGATAGCACAGTGTGAAGCCCTAAAGCTTTCTTTGCATAAAGACTGTTTGCTTATGTTCCTCTAACAAATGTCATGGTAAACTCAATTTGCGTTTAGGGCTGGTTATATATGAAATGCAGCAGTTAGGACAGTTGAGTAGGGTTGTTTTGGGATGATTTGTAAGTTTTGGTAAATGAAACTGAAATGGGTGTAACTGAAACAAAGCTATTGATAATATTCACGTCCTACGCAGGGTTTAACACTTAGGTTGGCTCTACTGTGTGTGAAGGTGTGTTGAGGGACGATTTTGCTTTATTCCTGACAGTTTCAGTTCCTTTCAAAATGAGTCATTTAAGGGCTCTGTCATTTTTATGCAAACAAGCTGTTGCTGGCCACGCCCCACCCATTCCATGCTAATACTGCACGTGAAACAGAGGCGCTACCCAGCCCTATATGGACCCAGAGCAAGATGAACACAGCACTTCATGAGTGACTTGCCTTTGCCTGTAGCCATAGCGCTCGCCGTCTTATGCATGCTCGTAAAACCAGATGGACGAATGTGGGTGTGTGTCTGTGTGTGTCTGTGTGTGTCTGTGTGTGTCTGTGTGTGTCTGTGTGTGTCTGTGTGTGTCTGTGTGTGTCTGTGTGTAGTTGGACGAAGGTGTGTGTGTGTGTGTGTGTGTGTGTGTGTGTGTGTGTAATTCCATGCTACGTTTTGATTGGTTGGTCAGTAGGTGTAGGTCGTAGCAGCACACACACTGTGAGGTGGTCGTCCTAAATTTGACATCGTCAGAAAATAATTGAAGGGTGTTTTTGGTCATCGTGATGACGGCCATCTTTGATCTTTTCTCACAGTACGACACAAAACCACAGTTTAGGAGACACGACCACACAATTGTCATCTTTTCTCTGGGACCAAAAAAGTCATACAGTGTATATGTCTGTATGTCTCCTAAAATAGCAAGATTTATAGCCATTGATGGAATTCCATCATTTGCACTGCAGAATGGCTCATATTGTGAAGTTTTTTCTGATGTTCATGATGGTTATTGCTATTATTAATGATACTAATCATACATACACTGCTACTACTACTACATATAGTAATAATAATAATAATAATAATAATAATAGTAATTAATAATGATAGTACTGATGATGATTTCAATTGTGATGCTCTGTCTTGGTGAATGACTGGGTGCTCCATGTCAGTCTCTGGAGCTTCCAGTTCCAATTTTTTATTATATTTTTAGTAGAATGTGTTTAATCTCAGGGTACTTCTGCCACCAAACTTACACACACACACATTTACATCAGAATCAGAAAACTTTATTGATTGTGGAGGAAACTGCTTAAATTTACACACATGAAAGGGCTGCTGTATTATTTATTAATCATTATACTAATATAAGTGGTTGTAACACTAAAAAATGTTTAAGCAAGCAAGTTCTGTTGTTGGGCCAAAGAATCAGGTGGAATTCCTTCGTAAATTATTCATATGGAGGGATTTCTACACTTTGGGGGATTAAAACTACAGGACACTTCGAGCACTAAAGAAAAGAACAGGACTTTTTAGCCCAGGCTGAACATCCTCCACAAGCATACCTGCACCGGTGTGGATTAATAGACAGACCTCATAAAGCCAGCTTCCAAAATTTGGTGGAACGTCCGTATCTGTGTTCAGCTTTTTGAAGTAAAGACACTCACTCTATTTCATGAATTTCACCAAAGTTTGAAATGGCCAGTTCATTTTTTGTTGTAAAGTAGCTGGTTTTGAAAAGCTCTTTCGGTTCCTTCTCATTTCAAAACCACGGCTTCAGTAAGCATCAGGCTACCCGTTCCGCACCTCAGTCTTTCTTTTTAAGGCTGCTGTGAGAGAAACAAAGCCTGAGTGGCGACTTAAAGATGGCATTTTGTAACACTGGCTGGTAAAAGACACAACATTGAACTAGAGATGAGCCGATCCGATATGATATCAGTATCGGGTCCGATATGGCTGTAAGTCCGTCATCGGATATCGGTCAGACAGGCCCGATCTATATATTCAAGTTCGCAGCTTGGGTAGGACCTTAAACTTAACGCGGTGTATTTCGAGATGTCACCGCTCCTTATTCCATACCATGAACTTCAATCTGAGCGAGCGAATAACATTACCCATTGTTTTGAACAAAATTTCGATCGTTTGGAGATACTTTAGTTAGGAATTTCATCTAAAGCCAGCGTGCCGAGAGGTTGAAGTACAGTTGTGTCGTACAATATTCTGATCTGGTTGGCCTGGACTGCGTCTTAGGACTTCAGATACAACTTAGTCAAGTTTATTTAACCCTCAGAAACAGAATAAGGCGCCTGTGTGTCACAAGCGCACCACTGTTAAAACAAGGTTGTATACAAAAGTCAGTCCTAATATGCAGCTTCTGTGTGTTTGAGTTGACAGTGGAGCTTCAGATTTCATAGAAATTTTTGTTTCGTGATCATATGTCGTGTAGAACCAGAGATCTCAAGTTGAATAAATTATACAAATTATTTTATCATATTGGCTATATTTGACTTTTGTTGGAAGACCTGAGTTCATCAGAACACCCAGTAACTCACCTGGAACTGTGATTGGTCAGCCCATCAGAAACACTCTGATTGGTTAGAGACTCATTTGCAAAATGCAGCTTTCTGTGATATCAGTATAGCAGAGACTGGTGTTGCATTAACAATTAACAGATATATTGTGCAGCACTTGTGGGCACTTGAGTTAAGGCCGTTTTCTTGGTAAATAAGTCACAAGCTAATATGTGATAAGTGAATCGACCTTTTTTTGGTACCTAATTAGACCAAAAAAAGGGCATTCGCCCTGCGATCCGAAAAAAAAGTGACCATTCTGTCATACGTGAACACACCGCAGCACACAGGGTGAACAGCACAAAATTCTTTCTATGTATTTAACTCACCAAGTGAATCAGCGGGCAGCTAGGAATACAGTGTCTGGGGAGCAGTGTGTGGGGACGGTACCTTGTTCAGGGGTACCTCAGAGGTTCTTAGCAGTCCGTTAGTGTTCACTTGGTAAATGGGATAAATACAGAAAAAAATTGTTGTGCTGTTAACACTGTGTGCTGTGGTGTGTTCACGTATGATGGTCACTTTCACTTCTACACATTATTCAACACACACACATGCTCATGACATTCAATGTTTTTAATGCGTGTGCGTTTACTGGACCACATATGGGGAGGCTGGAGAAGTGACTGAGCTGCTATGGTTAAACTGTGAGCCAGTGTGGAGGGCAGATACCAAATACCCACCTGCTATTACGTGTGTGTTTGGGTCAGACCGCAGAGCCTGGTATCAGACATCACACAAAACTAATAATAATCAGCAGCTCTCATGCAACTTGCAGTCCAATGCACCACTTTTCACACAAACTGAAACACTTCTAAGCCTGAACACTTCTAAACACTTCTATGCATGAGGTGTTTGTTTCGATCATTTGCCTGTGGTTTGTAATTGTAATTTTTTCGCTTCCTGTGCCAAAAAAGCAGCGCATTCTTATTCACTGCTGTGCTGCTCCTTCACAGTCAGGGCTGTAAAAAAAAAAAAGCAGATAGGTCGTGATATTGCAGAACGAAAATGTGAAAATTACTTTGGCCAAATGTGTGATTTTGAAAGTCTGCAAACAACCAACACAAGCAGTCAGCCCCCCATTCAGGTAGTGCATCACACCACTCCCATCTCCAAAGTCTGTTCTCGTTAGTAGATTATGATGACTGAAATCTACTGTGACGACTGAACTCTTACTCATTAACAGTACTTTTAAAAGTACTGAAAGCCAAACTCCTCTCTCATGATAAAGACACCTCTCACATCACTCCTGTCCTCCCGTCGTCTTGTCTGGCAACCAGTATCCTTCCATATTCAATATCAAATATATATATACTTTCTCTATACTTTTATATACCCCTTCATGGCCTCATTCTGTCTTGTACACAAGACCTGTTCCATTTCTACAAAGCAGTAATGTTTCTGGTTTTATGTACAACACTCAAATACAGACAGTGTTGCTGCGCCCAAATTATGGAATTCGTTGTCCAAAGATGATACTTCTATTTCAGAATTCAAAAGTCGCTTCCTTTCCTTTGTGTTAGACTCTGTGTTTAGTCCTGTTGTGTAGTATATGTTTAATGTAGTTGTGTGTAAAGTGTTCTTCATTCAAATTTTTTTCTAATATCATGAGAATAATGAATCATGTGCTGAATGTATGGATGCACCCCTATTAAAAATCGGGTATTAATAATTTAATAAATGATCCAGGTTCTGCTTTCTGTTGTAGGTCTTATTTTAAATAGTTAGGCAGGAGCCTGTTTTTGTCAGATAAAGCCATCATGTAATGTATGTAATAATAATGACTGTAATGATGATATGACGGTAATAAAGATAGTAGTAATGATAATGAAAGTAATGATGATTGTTTTAATGATTATAATAACAGTAATAATAATCATAGTTGTAAACAAAATAACGATAATGATAATAGTAGTAATGATAATAATCACAATAGTGGTAATGATGATGAAAGCAGTAATTATGGTATTAAGAATGATAGTAATAATAATGATCCTAGTAGTAAAAGTAATGATCGGAATAGTAGTAATGTTAATGGTAATAATGATAGCAGTAGTTGTAAATGATGGTAATAATCATGCTGGTAATATAATATGCTGAGAATCTTAGTAATTGTGGCAATACTAGCTTTAATAGTAATAATAATAAAATGGTAATAATACATTATTGTGATTTTATAAAAATAACAGTATACTTTGAAACTGCAGTACTTTATGGACGCCGCTCAGGCTCGATGAGAGTTGAGTGATCCACTCAGGCAGGTTGTGTTGTCCATCACTGTCTGGTCTTTGTACCCCCTCTGACTTTAGCCCTTCACCACTTCCCGCAGGGTGCGTACACACACAGTGAATCCCCACAAATTCACGGAAACCGCAGATGTCCTCCACATTTTTTTCATGCCAATATGTAGTTTTTCATGCATTTTAATGCTTAATTAAGAAAAATGTAACACAAATATTAACTTAAATTCAGCTACATTTCCATAGAAAATATAACTATACATTTTTTGGTACTGTCCATAGAACACAAAGAAAGCACGTCTTGGGATGGTGAAACACCCCTGTACTCAGAAGCCGGAGGTTTAAAAGTAGCCAATCCGAGAACGTTATTTTATTTCTCCTTGCTACTGATTGGCTGCTGTCCTGTGACGCATCTCTGGCAGCTGCAGTCCAGAATTCCTGCATCAGAACAGTTTCCCGCATGGAGCGTCTCGAGTGTTTCACTAAGTGTTCTCATGTTTTTCGTTTTGTTCTTCTTAAAGCCCTGTATTATTATTACTGTAAATTTAAGTTATTACTGTATTCACCTGCTTTATACCAAAGAAAACGTGCTTGCATGAATTTACAGTACAGTCTGTATAGGGATAACATCGGTATTTTACATTCTAGCACTGCGGAAGACAGCAGTTCAGTGTACACTGTACAGTACATATACGGGTGTAATGTATTAAAATTAAAGTGTTTTTGGGAGCATATTTGGGGCATATTAAGGGTTTACACTATAAAAAAAAAATATTTGACATTTTTAGGCCTTTTTAATTTAAAAAAAAAATCATCACATTTGTGTTTGTTTTCACTATTCACGGGTGCTCTTAAAACGTAACCCCCGCGAATGTGGGGGGTTTACTGTGTGTGTGTGCGCGTGTGTGTGTGCACGTGTGCGTGTGTGTGTGTGTGTGTGTGTGTGTGTGTGTGTGCGCATAGTTGTTTGCATTCAGTTTTGTAATATTTTCGTGTATGTATCTTCAGAACATAACATACTACCTTAAATGTTGGCCGGTTTGCAGTTTACATAGCAAGTGTTTTGTTTATTTGTTTGTTTGTTTGTTATAATCCATAACCCTTTTGAAATGTTTTCTGAAACCTTTGTCTGCAGTCTCAGATAAGAAAACTTTCTAATGATTCCTTCCTTTGATCGCTCAACAGCTTCCGCTCTCAGAAACTTCAGTCTGATGATGTGTTTTTGTTTTGCTCTGCAGGGCGTACTCCCTTGTTGACTCCAGCCAGGTGTCCACCTTCCTCATTTCCATTCTCCTCATCGTCTATGGCAGCTTCAGGTGAGTTTATGAAGCCTCTGCTCTTTCTGCTTTTTCAAGTGAGTTTTTTCAACTTCTCAGCCTCCACTGCTTCCCCAAAACCTCACAGAGCTGTCAGGGCAGGTTCCAGGTTCTCCTTATCTGAGACATATCACTGATAGAGCATCTGTATTATGAGTTTGTTTCATATTCGAATGGCCTGCTTTTTGAGGAGAGGTGTTTTTGCTCTTACACACAAGGTTTTACCGACTGTCCTTATGCAGGTTTTTGTAGAGACCACATCTTCACTGCAGCAGTGCACCTTTATCTGGTTAACATTAAACCCTCTTGATTTTATGGAAAAACAAAAACCTAATCCTTAGCATGAGGATATCATTCATTCATGGCAATAATTGTAGTGATACTAGTTAAAATAATAGCTGTGATGATGGCCGTCTTTGATCGTCTCTCACAGAACGACGTAGGAACACCATTTAGGAGCCACGACCAAAGAAATCACTAAAAAAATTTCATGATTGCCATCTTTTGTCTGGTACAGAACAAAATCGTACAGTGTATACCAGGCGTTAACCCTTTTCAGCATCATCTTTAAACAAAACCTACAGGGAACTCCCAGCAGCGTTTATTGTAAAACAGAAAATACAAACATATATATAAACGGAAATTTTATAAAGATATAATAACTTATAAATAATAGAAACAAGTTAATCTTACATTTGTACTGAAATTTGAGCCTCAACTAGTAGCCCCAATTCAGCAGCATCAGAGTGTGGTGTGGAATGAACACCTTTTACACACCTGGCAACCCAATCTTGACACCAACATTGTGCCATGCGTTTGTTTGTTTGTTTTTTAAGCAAAGTCATGGTACTACTTCAAAGTGGTCACAAAGTACTTAAGGGCCAGACACACAGTGGGAGCTTCTCCAGTTTGACTTTGATTTGGATCTTTGCTTTTCACACCAGCATCAGTCTGCCCATGTTCCAGTATGTCACACTGTACATAAATAGAAAATTAATACAACTAGGAAATCTCATATTCATATTGAAATTTGAGTCTCAGTTTGTAGCCCAAAGGGGAGGGGGTGAATGTTCTTGTTTGTTTTGGTTATTTGTTGTTTTTTTGTTTTGTTTTTTTGTTTTTCTCCCACTTACCTCACCAAGGTCACACATCTCTGAAAGACAGAAAGATACACAGGATGAACTTTTCCCATTTCTCTTTGATTTCAACCCGTCCATGTTCCAGTACATCACACTGCAAAATGACTGGTTTCACTCAAAGATTAGCAGCGAACAGGGTAGAATTTCAACCAGTTAGATCTTTGACAGGAGTTGCAGCTTATGGTTTAAACACAGTGCTACACTGAGGTCAGAACAGATTTGTAACAGGAAAACAGCAGCAAAGTAAGCAGCCTTTGATATGTGAGCGCCTGCAGAGCTGTTTTCAGAGCAAGAAGGTGTTCTTCAAGGATATCAGAGGTCTCATCCACCACAGAATGGCTGTTGACCTGTATGGATTTGGGTTCACACTGATTCTGAGTAGATCGCCACGATATGGACAGACTTTCAGCATTGCGATTTTAAAGTAAAGTGGCCCCTTATAGTCACACATGACCAGTGTAAAATTATTTCTCTGCATTTAACCCATTTACCAAATGAAGCAGGGGGCTACCACCAATGAGGGGCGCCCAGGAAGCAGTGTGTGGGGACAGTACCTTACTCAAGGGCACCTCAGTGATGACTAAGAGCACTAGAGATTCAAACCCACAACCTTCTGATCACAGGGTCAAAGCCCTAACCACTAGGCCACCAGCTGCCCCCCGTACTGCTACATATTGCCTTTCAGTCAGAATAACAATAAGAAAACTTTATTGATCCCAGAGGAAATTGCTCATGTTTCAACTGCACAGTCACACAGAGAAGATCAACTTAGTCTAAATAAAATTACTAAAAGTCTGCAGAAAATACTCAGTATAAAATAAACCATGCTATATGCATAAATGCTGGGGTATAAATACTATAGATAAGTAACATGCAGTGAATTACTACTGACACATGGTGATCAGGAGCATGTTATTGCGCATAATTATGATCAGTTGTAGATCAATAATATTGACATAAGTAGTGATATTTCACATGGTAATAAGTAGATTCACATTGCATGTAAGATATTGTACATAAAATATTAAGATGTTAAAATGTTAAACATTAAAATATTCATAAATTAGACTTTTGTTGGGTTACATGAAGTCTTCAATTCATCGGAACACCCAGTAACTCACCTGGAGCTGTGATTGGTCGCCCTGTCGAAACACTGTGTTTGGTTAAAGGCTCATTTGCATATTGTAGCCTTCTGTGTTATCAGTATTGCAGAGACAGATATCATGAACTATTATGGCAGTTCTGAGGACTTGGATGACTGGGCAGTCAGGCTGTTTTTAAATACAGAACTCAGAAGAGAACTCTCTTTAACTTCCTCTTGCCATTTCCACGTTGGGGAAAACCTGAGTTGCAAGAGTGTCAGTCTCTGTTTTTAGAGTATTCACCTAATTAACGAATGGAGTTTTTTTGGTTTGTGTTGTTTTTTTGTTTGTTTTTTTGTTTGTTTTTTTGTTGTTGTTTTTTTTTTGGGGGGGGGGGGTTCATTTCTTTTTTGTTCTTTTCAGCATTCCACTCTAAAATTCAACAATCTTACTTTGTGCTTTGAGTTGTCTTACTTTGTGCTGAGAGCTGCATTTTCAGAACAGCAGTTTCAGGCTTGTGGTCATACAGACAATGGCCACTTGATGTCTCTAATATTAATTTTCTAAATATCTCCTTGTGAGTTGTACCACAGCACTACCTGTTGTTGCTATGGTTCCAGGCCGATAGTAGTGATGAATGAAAAAAGGAAAGGATAAATACTCAATGAACACAGTTCATAAAGGTGCGTAACCAAAACAGCAGCTCTGCAGGGTTGTTTCCTGGTGTTACTTTGACCATGTCAAGTGGCACAGTGATTTCACAAAATGTAAAGATTTGTTTTACAGTGTCAAACAGCGAGTGTGTGTTTTTTTGGGGTTTTTTTTTATATATTGCGTGTTGTGCCGTTGAGGCAGTGTAACGGGTTCTGACAGCGGGGGACAATGTGCACGACTGGCAGATGTCATAAGGGACTGTCAGGCTTCGGTGGTCAGGTTTCTTAAACTTCCTGATTTTTCATTTGAATTATGTTCATCTGGTCTTGCTGCAATAGTGCATCTGCAGTCTTTAAGATATTAAAGGGCCCATATCATCACTTCCTGGAATTAAAGTCTTTGTAAATATTTTTTCAAATGGTATATTTACTCCCCCCCCATCCATACTGTCTATATGGAAAATATGCTTTAAAAACAGCCTGTTTCCCCATCATAGTTTTTGTGATGTCACAAAAGCAACACATTTAAATATAGCTCCTAATTCTTGCTGCAATGTTTAGTCCTATGCATTCACGCATTGGTTCACCAGAACCTTTAACAGTTAAAAATTAGACTTTTCCATGACAGTTCATCATTTAGTGCTGCTCTAAAGAGCATCTGCAGTTCCTTTTAGGACCAAGAGATGGTTAGAACTTCTGTCATGTTAGTATGTCTCAAACACTTTAAACTTTTATTGAAGTTTAGCTGTTTTTGCTGAAGGCGAATAATATTGTAATATCGGACAATTTTGACTTCTGTATTTTAGAGCTGAAAGCAAGTCTGTAAGTTGAAGACTGAAATGTGTCTCTGTGTGTCTTTAGATCGTTAAACATGGACTGTGAGAACCAGGACAAGGACAAGGATGGAAATCCCACTACCAACAGCTCTTTCAGCAACAGCAACTCCAACAACAGTGAGTTCAACACGCAGGCATGCACGCATTACAGAAACCAGACCGCAAAATGGTTTTTGGTTCTCTGTGGGGAAAAATCATGCTCTGTCATAACCCACAATCTTGGCCTTTGTTTGGTGTCATCCTTAGTTTGATCACTTCCCAAAAAAAGAGAAAATGCTGCACTTTGAATTTGTTGAACTCTGGTGAAGCTGTATTCTTGTTTCCAATACTTCTAAACCTTTTTCGGTTTCCGTGCACTTGTAAATCGCTCTGGATAAAGTGAAAGAAATGGTTTCAGCTAAACCATTAATAACACTAGATACATAATGGACTTTTAATGAAAAGTGTCCTCACTAATAATAATAATAATAATAATAATAATAATAATAGTAAACCTAAGAACAATTCCACAATTACAATAATAATGACCTTTAAAAATATTTTAGCCATGAACACATTACATACAGCTTTTGTGTAGCTTAAAGTCTGTTTGCTGGAAACAAACTGCAAAACTAAAATGTCTCCAGCGGTCAACAAAATAACACCCAACCCCAAACCCTCCCTTTGACAAAGCAAAAACACCTGCACCGGTCCACAGAACAACCCATTTTGCCTTTTTTTTGTTTGTTTTTTTGTTTTGTTTTTTTAAATAGCAGCTCACAATCTCCACAGGGAGATGATATCACAGATGAACTTAACTGTGTTTCCTGTAATATGACACATTTTTTCATGCACCCGCTGTCTGAAAAGTACAGCAGTTTTGTGATGTGACATTTGCATATCAGTACATGGTTTGGTTCGATATCCAATGTGTGACTCACATTAGTGTGAGAACCAGTATTGGATCAGATCAGTCCCATCTTTACTGACATGTATAAGAATAATGATGATAATTACTTTTTTTTCTTCTTCTTCTTCAGGCATTCAGACCATAGACTCCACGCAGGCTCTCTTCCTCCCCATCGGAGCCTCAGTTTCTCTGCTAGTCATGTTTTTCTTCTTTGACTCGGTCCAGGTGGTCTTCACCATCTGCACCGCGGGTGTGTACGACCACACACAGCCACGCACCACAGCCTCACACACAGCCACGCACCGTGGCCTCGCACGCGGCCCCGCACACCACGGCCTCGCACGCGGCCCCGCACACCACGGCCTCGCACGCGGCCCCGCACACCATGGCCTCGCACGCGGCCCCGCACACCACGGCCTCGCACGCCGCCCCGCACACCACAGTCTAGCACGCCGACCCGCACACCACGGCTCCACATAGCCACACACCAAAGACTTAC